>JBBPLT010000013.1:0-172168 GCA_038089955.1 Strobilomyces dryophilus | reverse complement strand
GGACCGGTGTGGCTGACGAAGTTTGCAAATGTTTTCTTCCAGCCGCTGCTGAAGAGGACGAGGATTAAGGTTGTTCTGACTTTCAACTCCAACATAGCCACACGGAGTGTTCCGTTCCCTAGCAGCTGTGGTGGGAAAGGAGCCTGGTTGAAACTCGAGTTACCAAGTAAGCGCTGTTTGACGGTCGTCACAGCCGAACGGGGAAGGGCGGAGCCACGCTCGCTTATGAAAGCGTCCGAAGGCCACCCCCCTGAAGGTCGACTGGCTGGGGTGGCAGCGAGTCTCCCGCCACCGTGGTGGACAGGTGGTCGGCACACCGTTGAATGTATGCGTTAGGAGGGAGTCGACTTGTACTAAGTTACTGCAGTGGTAATACTGATCATGATGACTAACCAGCTGGGTATTTACCTCTGTTTGCACATGAGCATCCCTTGAATCAGTCCGTCACTTACATATGTTGTCCACTATGCTCATCTCAGCCAGCGTGTGTCTGGCGTTGACCCACCTCGTCTACTCTACTGCTATAAACAACGTGCGACCTGTGGTGGTATGGCACGGCCTTGGTGATACATATGCGTCTCCTGGTATGGTCCAGTTTGAAAACGAAGTGAAGAAGATGCATCCCGGAATATTCGTCCACTCCATCTACGTAAACCGGGATGCAAAGGCGGATCAACGTGCTGGATTCGTAAGCGTTCTGTTCGCCAAAGAGACTTCGTTTACAATGGGATTCCCCAGTACGGGAACGTCGATGAGCAGCTCGCCATTGTCACCGAGCAGCTTTCCTCCATCCCAGAGCTTAGCAGAGGGTTCGATGCCATCGGTTTCTCCCAGGGTGGCCAATTCCTGCGCGGATATGTGGAACGAAATAATACCCCCCCAGTGCACAACCTCATCACATTCGGGTCGCAACACATGGGCATCTCTGACCTGCCATCGTGTGGACCCATTGACTTACTGTGTCAGATCGCTCGCCGTGCTGCAAAGGCCGGAGTATACAGCGAGTGGGCACAACAGAACCTTATACAGGTTGGACAAAATCCCTTTGTCTTGTTACTCGTATAAAACCTAACAGCTTACAGGCCCAATACTTCAGGGATCCAGCGCAACTTTCGCTGTACATGTCGTCAGGCAGTTTCATTGCTGATATCAATAACGAGGTCCTTCCATCTGCGCGAAAGGAAGTCTATGCTGAGAATCTTACTTCGTTACAACATCTTGTTCTTGTTCTCTTCGCAGACGACGAAACGGTGGTCCCAAAGGAGAGCGCATGGTTTGGGTCTGAAGCCCCACCAGAACAAGATGTACGTTACGTGTCGCACCGTTTCCCAGAGCAGGAGCACCTCGTTCAGAAGAGAATTGTACCCATGACGCGCCAACCATTGTATACGGAGAATTGGATTGGCCTTCGGACCCTCAATGAGCGAGGTGCCGTACATTTGGTTAGTTGTCCGGGGAGACACATGCAGCTGATGGGATGCTGGGAGAATCTGGCGAAGACATGGATCGGAGGCACCCTGTGAATGTTTGTCACACTTGTCACTTGTCACATTTAGCGAAGAGTTTACTCTGTGTCTGCTCGTCCCACGCACGATCGTTCCGGTATCGTCTTCTTCCTGTCTGAACAACATGTCCGGCGCAGCAGCATCAGCGGGAGCTTCCCGGTTCTCCACATTTATGAACCATCCAGCCGGTTCGTGTTCCAAAGATCACCTGCTTTGAACTCGCTAGAACGGTTACTTGCACGACCAGGCCCCAAGACGGTGTTCTTTTGGGCCCCGTTGATGAAATGGTGTCTGGTTGCTGCAGGTTTGAAAGATTTGAACCGGCCGGCCGACAAGCTCAGCGTATCGCAGAACGTCGGTGCGTTTATGAAGTAATTAGCGTCACCAAGTGTTCATTCGTAGGACCCAATAGCTTTGGCAGCAACGGGGGTAATTTGGGTGCGGTACTCATTTGTCATCATACCAGTCAACTACAGCCTCGCTGCAGTAAGTCATGCTTGCCACTCTCTGGCTCTTTGTCAACGATATTCCAAGGTCAACTTTTTCGTGGGGGCGACAGGCTTGGGTCAACTAGCTCGCATCGCTCAGTAAGAGAATCTGTTTGACATACCGCCGAAGCATCCTCACGAACATTTTGAAGCTATCGCTACACTTATCCCCAAGCCGTGGAGGGCGCAAAAGCTTAGAAGAATCGAGCCACCTTGCACTGGATACTTGTACAGTCTTAATCTTAGCTCGACAATACACTCGTGGAATGTCGTGACGCTAAGCAAGACACAATAATTATCGACGTGACGACCGATTGTCTTGCCGTTTAGTAGAACGACCCTCTTTTCTACTCTGCGAATCACCCTTAGACGAGGTCTGCGCTAGGTCCCACCATCCACCCATCAAGATGCGATTTGCCGCTGCTGCAATGTCGGACATGACTCGCTGAGTATCGATATCGCGGCTTTGCACCGGATTGTCTTCGCGATACTGCCATTGATTCGTAAAGGGTTCCCATGGTTTCTGACGACTTTTCGGGGTGCGAGGCGTTGTTTGAGCTCTAGCACCATCACGGGCGTCGCCGTTCAGTGTGCTCAGAATAACGGCGCCCAGGTTCGACACAAGACCTGCTCCACTCTCATGGTTGCCCATGTACCAGCCTGCGCCTACTGCCAAGACACCGAATATCGTTCCCCATTTGATGAACCAGAAGGTGGTCCTAACCACCCAGCTCGTTGTTCTATACAAGCTGACGAGAGCGAGATATGCGGCCAGGAGGCTGATGAGGGGAGGTATGATGGTTTGTGCGTCCCACTCCCAAGGCCTGGATGCGAGGAGGGAAGTGACGAGGGAAGTGAATGCGGTGAAGAGGGCGAGAGAGTGAGAGAGGAACGACATGATGAACGAATAGAGCTCTGGTGGGAGATGTTCGCCTAAATAGTCGAGAAGAGGGTCCAAGAAGGCTGGCAGGTGCGGTATGTCTGACATGGCTGCAGCAGTGGATGCCACGACAGCAAGCCAGCGTGACAACCAAAATATCTCTGGTCACATGGCAGAGTGACAGGTATTTCCTTGTCACAGGTACCGCTGAAAACCCCCCGACGCGGGACTGGGAACCAATCGGAGTATCCGGGCATAACGTGAGCGCTCTCAGACTGACACCGACGCCGATATCTCGGCAGAGAAAATTTGAATTCGATCGTACATTGAATCTCCGTGGCAGAGCACAAATATTGACAAACTGAGGTGCGTATAAGTTAGAGCGGGAAGTTGGATCATACTCCTTTCTCAAGACCGCTATCTTCCTCTTACTCCTCTTAATTCCCCCGCTCTTCCAAGTCCCTCCACACCTCGTTAAATTTTATCATGGCACTGAAGCGCAAGCTTGACTTAGATTCCTCCGAGGACTTCCCCCAGGTATGCATATCACTCGCTTCAGGACGCACATACACTTACCGTCCGTCAGACCGTCAAACAGCTGAAATTAGTCCCGTTTCCCGGCTACGAGCCCGACCATGACGTCGCTATGTCTGATTCTTCCTGTTCTGACTCGGAGCAATTTTTCTCTGAGAACCACCACACTCGTCTCGTATCCACCGCCAGCACAGCAAGCAGTTCATTTTCTGAGGTAGTTGACTACAATTCTCGTGAGTGATCCTACTTCCCTCCAGGTCGTTGCTTGATGGGCGATATCATCGTCACGTTAGCTCTTTACCCCAGATACAGCGCGCATCAGCCTGCTCTCGACCCCTCCGAGTCCCCAAAGGTCGTCGGTCTGATGCAGCCTGCCAGTACTCTCACGCACCACGGGTATGTAAATCATGTGGCTCCACTGCCGTGGTGATTTGACAGCGTCCTGGTTTCTGCATACTGCCGTTGATTTCGGCAGCTCTCAGTGTTCCCAAATACCCAAGCTTCGTGTCGCATGCTCTACTAGCCCCGGCAGCTCCAGGACAATGTGGAGCTTTTGCGAACAGTGCGGCGCGATATCCATGGTCGACACCGATTAACTGACGAGAAAAATGCTCAATTGGCTTTCGCCACCTCTTTTCTTATCTTTTATTATTTTGCTGATTGTATCGCTCATGCTTTGCACTTGGACACTTTGCACCGAAAACTCGAAAGCGCTCGTCGATGCAACCACCGATTTCCCCTGTCATCCCTTACTCCAACTTCCCCTTCAGCCACTGCCATCACGCTATGCCGACTCGACGCGCCATACTGTCTTCGCAATTCCGCCTGTCTCCTATATCTTACTATCGCGCTGCTACACCAGGTGTCTCACCGCTGACAATGCTGTCCTGTACATAGTTGCTTTGATGTAAAACAGTCTCACCCCCAATTGTGCTTTCTGATATGTTCTGTGTGATGTGTAATGTGTGATGTATTTGGCGGCGTCGACGCTTCACAGCCACAGGTAAACGAACATTTGTCTTGAACCTCATGACCCAGACGACGTTGCTTCAATACGAAGCACCTTGTAAGTTCAACACTATCATGTATTGACGGCGGTCTGACATCATCGAGGGCCTGTCCATGCCATTGACTGGTGCAAGTCCACAGCACCGGGCCACCAGTCTCGTCCTCGTTCGGCGTTTCGTCTCGGCATCGCCTCATTCACAGAGGATTATCGCAATCGGATCGCTATCGTCGGCCT
The DNA here is from genome assembly GCA_038089955.1 of Strobilomyces dryophilus. Classification (NCBI taxonomy): domain Eukaryota; kingdom Fungi; phylum Basidiomycota; class Agaricomycetes; order Boletales; family Boletaceae; genus Strobilomyces; species Strobilomyces dryophilus. The sequence goes on along the minus strand of JBBPLT010000013.1, from coordinate 167,518 downwards.
GCAGGACGAGCGAGTTCTTGTGGAGGACGACTACACGGACTACCCCGATTTTGTTACCCTCGTTGAGGCAAATCACGGATACCCTGCCACCAGCCTGCAGTGGCAGCCGGCGAGCGCGGGGGGCTTTCCTTGGTCGGGAAAAGCGCCATCTGCTGAATTGCTCGCCACCACCGGCGACGCACTGAGAGTTTGGGAGTATTTTGGAGATGCACCGCCCCCGTCATCCGCGTATGTAGGCAGACAGCCGAGTGGCGGCGGGCATCGTTTGACTCTGAAAACAGCCTTGTCTGGAGTGGGTGTGCGTCTTTCAAGTTCGACATTTGTACTGATCCTTCTGTAGCAATCAAAGGTACAAAGCCAGAACACGGGTGCTCCATTGACGAGTTTCTCTTGGAACGAAAAGGCGCCTAGCCTGGTCGTGACATCGTCCATTGATACGACTTGTACAGTTTGGAATATCGACACGGCCACAGCTATCACGCAGCTCATCGCACACGACCGAGAGGTGTACGATGTTGCCTGGCATCCGGGATCTACGGATGTATTTGTTTCCGTTGGTGCTGATGGGAGCCTTCGTGCGTTCGACTTGCGGAGCTTAGAGCATTCCACCATTCTTTATGAGACACCCACGCCGAAGGGCGCTCAGCCTCCGACGCCATCAACGCGGCTCCCAACGTCCCCGTTGCTCCGCATCGCATTTAACCCAGCTGACTCGAATTATATGTCTACCTTCCATATGGATGGCACCGATGTGCAGATCTTAGACATGCGGAGTCCAGGACAACCAGTCATAGAGCTGAGAGGCCATCGCAGTCAAATAAATGCGATGGGTTGGAGCACCACAGATCGCCCCCTGCTTGCCACCGCAAGTAAATGATTCTCAAAGTTGATGTTCGAACAGAGTAACTGATCATTGACATTGTAGGTGATGATTGTCAGGTGTTACTGTGGGATCTTGCGACTTACACGCCGACGGCGACTTCGCCTCGTACGGCAAATTCACGGCTCAACTCTCCTCGGCCCGATGTAAAGAAGAGAATTGTCACTGATCCAATCATGGCGTATTCTGCAAGTAGTGAAGTAACGAACCTAGCGTGGTCCCCGCAAATCCCTGGTATGACGATGAACACTGGTCACTCGACCGCTCCCGGCGAATGGCTTGCAATTGCCAGTGGCAAATTGATCAAAGCGTTGAAAGTGTGACGAACTGAGATTAGGCAACGAGATGCTTGACCACGGGGTGAGGTTTACATCTGCGTGGCTACTTGTTGTCGTCTCTAGTGTGTTACTTTATCGCTTGATTTCGCCCGTAACATTTGAGGGGTAAATATGTGATTAGGTCGTTTCTGCCGCCGCATAGGGCAGAACGACTCATTGGGCGACCTCTTGATTCATCTGCTTGTCAGCACAGGCAGGCAGGACGAGGAAGGCAAGGAAAACACTGCGCGGTGACTTGTGTGTGAGAGGAAGAAGACAAAGACTTCAACCATGCTGGCGACCACTCCAGCGGCCCATTGCAAGACACAAGGTTGACATGGACAACCGGCTCACTACGATCTGTATTCGCGGTCAGAAAACTATTTCAGGTAGAAATTTTGATCCGATGTCAACGAGCTCGAGTGAATCATGTGGTCATCGATGCATCAAGCATGGGATTCCACGCGATAACGGGGAGTTGACTCGGAGGACACGAGGACACAATGATCCCGATTCAGAAGCGAGCAAGGCCCACCAACCTTAAAATGCTGGGAGATCCTGCTATATATCATACTGCTCTTCTCATTCTCATTCTCTGAAGTAAAACTTCGATGACCGACATTCACTCACATGTGGATAGTGGGAATCAGGCGACCCAGAGGAAGCTCTCGACCTCGAGTTCATCTGAGGTCGTAGAAAAGGGAGGCGTAACGGTTGAACGCGTCGATGCAAACAAGGAAGAGGCGCCCCAAGAACGCACGTTCGACAAGAAAATACGTGTCGTGTTACTCATTGGCCTCGCTGCGTTGATCCTTGGCTGGTGGATTTCTTCCACTGTGCTGAAGGCGACACGCGGTAGATGGCAAGTGTGCAGTTCCCAACATGCTCTGTGTATGCTCAAGTGTCTTGTAGGGTCGTACAGACGATTTTTGCCTGGTTCTTCCTAACGTAGGTGCAATGCTCCATCCGATCTCGAGGGCCGACCCTAATTCACTGCCAGCGTCATTGCGTTTCGTTTCATCCCCAACTCGGTGATTACACGACCTGTTGCCGCCGTGTGGGTGCCTCTTGTTCAAGAACCTTGGTACCGTCTACCTCGCTATCTGAGGCTGACCATCGGTTGGCTCTGCCTCCTTGGCATCGTCTTCGGTTCCGCCTTCGGTTTCCGGCTCGCTGCGGTGCGTAAAGTTATCAACGAATACCTCCTTTATTGATCATTACGGAACAGAATGATGATTATGGCCATAGAGCGATCTCTGTGTTGGGGCTGCTCGTTTTCCAGTGCGGCTTCTACCTTTCCTCCACTAACAGGTCTGCCATATGTTGGTACGTGCAACGGCTTAGACATAGTCAGTCATCTGAAAGTATAAACTCGGAGGCCAACTGTCATTGTCGGATTGTTCACGCAGCAGGCTATTGCACTCTTCGTGCTCAAGACGAAAGCTGGTTACTCATTGTTCCGTTTCATCGCAACTCTAGCGTTTAGCTTCCTGACGCAAGCTTATGTCGGAGCACAATTCTTCTTCGATGCCCAGACGATTGCCAAAAACTGGTTCTTTGTCAATACCGTTCGTCATCGATGTTCACATACTTCTTCGCATTACTAATATATCGCAGCTTGCAGTCATTATATTCTTCATTGCAACCGTGCAAATGCTTTATTACGTATGTTCTTTCCGATCTTTATGGATTCTGAAGCTCGCTAACGCCCACTGGAGCTTGGAGTAATGCAATGGATCGTCAAAGGTTTGTAAGTGCCACCTTCTACTCCTCCCGATCCAGACAATTTATCAAATAAGCGCGTGGTTCTTTTTCAAATTATTGAATGTCTCTGGTGCTGAGGCCGTCGTCGCCTCTGCGTCGCCATGGGTTGGCCAGGGAGAGTCAGCCTGTCTTGTCAAGCCTTACGTCAATATCATGACACCATCGGAGATCCACCTCGTCATGACATCTGGTGAGCTCATCGGCATCTCATCTGTTGAGGTTGTCGTGGACTGAGGTTGCTTAGGATTTTCGACCATCTCTGGCGCAGTGCTCAGCGCATACGTTTCACTTGGGGTTCCTGCCCAGAATCTTGTGACCTCTTCCGTCATGAGCATCCCAGCCTCTATAGCGATAAGCAAAATGCGTGTCCCGGAAGTGGATGAACCCGTGACCCGCGGGCGTGTCGTCATCGACCGTGGGGAAGAGAATCCTGAGGATACTCCGGTCAACGCCCTCCATGCGTTTTCCAAGGGTGGCTTGTTTGGAATTATTGTCGCCGGACAGATCTTGTGGGATTTCTCTCACCAAAAGCGTTTCACTTGCTAATGTGGTAATATTCAGGACAAATGTACTTATCATTCTGTCCCTCATCTCAACTATCAACGGCGTATTGACCTGGGTCGGCCGCGGATTTGGAATTCACCACCTTACTCTGCAACTCATATTGGGGTATATCGGATATCCTATCGCGTTCTTCCTTGGTTTGTAACGGGCTCAGACCTCTGTCGCACTTTTCATTAATTTACTAACCAGGGGTGCCATCTGGCGAGATCCTCCGAGTGTCTCAGCTACTTGCGACGAAGTTGATCGAGAACGAGTTTGCAGCTTATCTCGGTAGGTAATTGGTCAAGTCAAAGGTCACATACTTGATTAAGTCCGTCCAGAGCTTCAAGCAATCCAAGCTAGCTCTAATCCACTCTCACCGCGCGCGTACACGATCGCATCGTATGCGCTTTGTGGTTTCGCAAACTTGGCTTCGCTTGGTATCCAGATCGGAGTGCTCAGCGCCCTCGCGCCTTCACAAGCAAAAACCATTGCAAAGTATGCCACGTCGGCAATGTTTTGCGGATTTATTTCGTGAGTCTATTTACTTTGGTCAGCGACGTTGGCTTACCTCATCGGTAGTACGATGCAAACTGCTGGCATTGCGTGCGTGTTCTTGTCTGACATAACTGCAACAACAACACTGATCGAATCTACGACACAGGGGAATGTTGATTTGAGGATTACACCATACAGACGTGCACGTGTTTTACGTAATTCACAGTATTCAACACCATTGATTGAACTTTGTGTTCCAAACTATGATTGCAATAGTACTGCTTGGTGTGGTCACTTTTCTCGTTCCAACTTGAACCCGTGCGATCAACCCCGAAACCAACGTATTCTAAAAGGGCGGAATGTTCGTTCGGTGCAAGTTTCCTGCAGGCCCACTCGCTTCTTGGATTCGCTTGAACGTGTCCTTCCCACTAGTAGAAATGACACCATATGGTTCAGCGCTAGCTCGAGGACGATCATGATAGTGCGTATCCGGCAAGCACGAGTGTAGGGTTTGTCGAACTCAGCGAGTCCGGGTCAGCCGCCGTCCGATCCCGTGGGCTGACCCCTTGAACTGGTCACTGCCAGCCACCAGTGTATTTATGACGTGCTCGGCGTGCTGTCTGGGGCCCACACACGACCTCTCCCTGCATAACAATGGCACCGGCATCTTCACCCATTATCGTCCACTCACCAAACCATTCATCTGGCAGACACCTTCATCGCCTCCGTCACCATCCCCATCATCCATCAAGACCACTTTTGGATCCCCGTGGCATTCAACAACCCAAGGCACGCAATCCGGACGTCGCGCCACAGCAGTCAGTAGTTTCCGAAGGTCCACCGCCACCTTCAAGTGTTCCTGTTCCTACCCCACCCCAGTCCGCCGCTTTTGGCCCGGGTCCGAGTCACCAATCTCAGGTGCCGACTCCGAGCAGCCAACCTGAGGAGTCGAATCAATCTGTCGACTTGACCGGAAATGTATTGGCGGCAGTGGTAGTCGTCGTTCTGATCTTGGGGGGACTCGTCGGTCTGGTCGTCGGAGGGGAAAGGCTGCGAAGGCGAGCAAGAGCCAGGAGCAAGAGTGGTTACCCCCCGCGATCGCGGTGTTTCGGACGCCGGAAATCTGCGCCCCTTAGGAGCTCTGCTGGCTTTCCACAACAGCACGCCCAATCAAGCCACGAAAGGTTTGCGTACCAGGAGAAAACGTTGACACCGCTTGCCAGACCGGTACCCGTTCTCGACAGGGAGCGTCATCGAGGGCTGACAGACGTCTGGCCAATCCACAGTTTGTCGATGATCATGAACGACAGCCGATCGTGTCCGGTGCAGGCGGAATGTAGCGTTCGACAGTCAGCGCTGCCGGCGATCCCGCAGACTACCTGGTCCGACTTTTACCCGGTCCCACTCTACGTGCCGTCACCCCGCACCGTCTTGGACTGCATCCCGGAAGAACTAGAAGAGAGCCAAGGGAACAGCGGTCTAGAGGTCATGCTGGGTGTCACGTTCGCCTCAGAGGCGCCAGCACCACAGACGAACGGAGCTAAGTCGTCGCGAGACACGCTTTTAGACGGTCCTGAATCGGCGATGGCGGAACGACGTGCACAGTCCTGCGGGGCGGCGGCGAGCGAGGAAACGGGGTCGCTGGAAAGTTCAGCTCCAGATATGACTTCTGACGAGGGCGGATCCAGCAGGTCGTCGACAGCGTCGCTGGAGAGCCTCGAAACAGGGAACGAGAGCCTCGGTGAAGAGGTGTTTGAACTGAGACGCGTGCAGACGAGGAGCATGCAGATGGACAAGGGGGTGTTGCTCGCGCTCGGCTCGAAGACGCTGGACGATGGCCAAAGCTCCGAATCAACACACGAAGAATGCGGAGCTTCGCGGAGACCGTCTTCTGTCGCGGACGAAGGTGGTGGCAAGGTACGCGGTGAATCGGGGCTGAGCGTCGCGGTGCTCGGCGAAAATTTCAGTGCAGTTGACCTGGACGACTTTCCTTCACTACCTTCGATACTTCCGATGATTCCAAGTTACATTTCTGGGTTTTAGGGATCGTTTATAGAATGTGACCATTTTCGTGCGCAGGCGGAACAATGGAAAGATGCATTGCCATATATATGTGGGGATGTTGGCAGACACCATGCTTTGCCGAAGCTCCACTCGCCAGGATGTCGCTGACGACGGCCAGCGCCGGTTTCTTGCTATGTGTCGCGCTGGTCCTCGCCTTCTGCCTCGCTGTATGTTATCCTTCAACCTCCACTGGACGAAACCCTCTCCGGAGCTTGGCCGGGCCGCCTGTGCGAAGTCTCTTTGAGAACCACATGCCCTCTGTGCTCGAGTACGTACCTGCACTCCAGCCTCTCCCGCCCTCATCATGGTCTCCTAGTCCGTCCAGGTCTCCTCGCACACACGCCCGGTTCGTTGCAAAATACGGTAGGAACATACGCGTCCGCGGACTCGGTCCTGTAGGTACGTCCGACGTCGCGCACAGGATTTCCACTCAATCGCGTCCCATCACAGTGGGACGACCGTCTCCTCCCGCTCGACCCTGTCGCCATTTCCCACGTGCTCAAGAACAGCACCGTGTACGAGAAGCCGTGGCAATCGCGTCGACTGATCGCAGGCCTCATCGGGTGCGGGATGCTGGCTGCCGAGGGACACGTTCACCGGCGTCAGCGGCGCGTCGCAACGCCCGCTTTTTCCATACAAAACCTGAGGGCGCTCGTACCCCTCGTCTTTCACAAGGGAAACGAACTTAGAGACAAGTGGTGCGCATTGCTCGAGGAGTCGTCCGTCGGGAAGGGTGGTGTCGAAATTGACGTCTGTCGTTGGATTAGTCGGGCTACCTTTGACGTGATCGGTCTGGCGGGTGAGATCGTTCCTCAGCGTGCACGAACAGACTGACGAGTGCCTAGGTTTCGATTACCACTTTAACGCCATTCAGAACGAATCGGACGAGCTCTTTTGTGCATACAAGGAGATGTTCGAAATTGCTTTCGGGAAAAATAGTGGATTCCGGACGATACTTGGAATATATCTCCCCATCCTTAACGTGTTGTTCGTGAGTTAGTGCAGAGCTGTCTCCAATCACTACTTGATGTTCCTTTGTACAGCCGGACAAACAAGTCAAGACTGTACAATGTTGCCAGGCTGTAATTCGGCGGGTCGCTGGGAAGCTCATCCAGGCCAAGAAAACTCGGATTATGGAAGGCGAGAAAAGCGGCACCGGAAGCACCGATAAGGATTTACTCAGTCTAATGCGTGAGTGATCGACGGACTCTCCACCAAGAAACTCAAATCTAACGGCACCGCTAGTGAAATCTAACTTGGCGACAGATCTGCCTCCGGACCAACGGATTTCGGACGAAGACATCCTGCACACGATCAATACATTCATGTTCGCGGGGTCCGATACGACGTCCCTCGCTCTCACGTGGACTTTGCTTTTGTTGGCGAGACATCCCGAAATCCAGATTCGCCTCCGTACTGAGCTGCTCGACATCGTCCCGTCGACGCCGTTGTCGCGTTTGACTGTGGAGGAAATCGAATCTCTGTACTCTGTGTTGTCCGACCATCATTACCTGAACAACGTAGTCCGCGAGTCGTTGCGGCTCATACCGCCAGTGCATTCTTCGTTACGCGTCGCCACGCGAGACGACGAGCTACCAACGTCGTACCCCGTGCATCTCCGCGACGGAAGCATATCGGAGCACAAGTCTGTCTACATACGAAAGGGGGACTTTGTCCATGTGCCTGTGGAGGCTTTCAACCTGGACAAGGGCATCTGGGGCGACGACGCATGGGAATTCGAGTGAGTCCGTAGGTCGCAACATCTGAATCTGAGTCGGACGCTCACGAGTCGCCAGTCCCGAGCGCTGGGATCATCTACCCGAAGCGGTCGAAGCCCTGCCTGGGCTCTACTCTAACCTCCTCACGTTCTCGGCTGGTCCTAGGGTGCGTATCACGGTCTCTCCCATCCCGTCCGTCGAGCCGACCCACGATTCTTCAGTCCTGCATCGGCATGCGCTTCTCGATGATCGAGATGAAAACGTTTCTGTACGTTCTCTTGGCCAACTTTGTGTTCTCCGAAACGGAAAAAAAGATACATCAGGTCAACGTGTGAGCGGTCCTGTTCTCTCCTCCAATATAGACGCTGATTCGTAGGTTTCTCTCAGCGTGCTCACGCGTCCATACGTTGCTGGCCAGATGAAGGAGGGTAGCCAGTGCCCGCTGTTGGTCAAAAAGGTCGCAAGTTAGATTTGTCGGTTTGCGGTCAGAGGTGTTCGTTCTCTTTCGTGGAACTGGATACCTTGCTCGTCAATACATCCCTGCGTCGTATGCTAACCTAATGAGCGATTATGATCGTTGGACGCTTGAAAGCTTGATTGAAACACTGGCTACAACATATCAAAGACAAACGAATACAGCGTGAGCATAACTAAGACTACAGGACCGGGTTGTTACTAGGGATACACGAGAGAGGATTTCGCAGTTACTCTAAAGGTACAGTACGAACCGATGATGAAAAAATAAGGCTAGAGAGTGGTGGATTGTTTGGCAGCACCGGGCTTGGTGGACCCCGTCAAGTTCTTCCCCCATGCAACTACTCCGCGGCTCACTCTCTTGGCGACGGAGGCTAGACTCTTCACTTTCTCCTTGCTCTTGAGGGAACGGAAAGATGTGTGGCGTTTCGGCCGAGCCTCTCCCGCGAGAGGAATGTCCATTTCCATGAATGAGCCAGGGGTATGATCCTCTTCAAGAGGGTCTTCTTCTAAGGGCGCAACTGGACTGCTCCGAGGCGCGACGGACTGGTGAGGCGGCACCGGGAGGGGTGGAAGAGAATCGGAGAGACGACGAGCGCGTGGAGCGCGCAACGGGCTGCGATTCGTAATGTCGAGGCTCGAGTGCGGCTGTTTCAAGCGCGGAGCAGCGCGTAGAGATGGGCGTGTGTGCAGCGCTGGTGCGACGGGATCGAGCGGCCGAGAATTGTTCTGGTTAGCAGGTGCGTATGCCTCCAGTTTAAGCAGACTGCGTTCCAGTCTGTCCAGCGAGGAACATCGGGTGGACGGAGAATTGTGGGTCGGCTTCGGAGGAGGCATGCGGGGGGAAGAGAACATGTCGTCCAGATCGATGGCGTGACGACGGGGGGAGCTGGTAGGGAGCGGGTCAAAGTGAAATACCTGTCCTTGGCGTCGGCGTGGAGATGCGTCAGGACGCTTGTGGCGGGGAATGGGTGTCGCAGGGTCTCTCGATCCGAGTGAGGGTGGGACATGGGGACTGGAGACGACAGCGGGGGTGGGGTTCGGGGAGTGTGGAAGACCAGCGTTCCAAGGAGCGAGGGATTTCGTGGGGGAGAGGTTGAGGGGTAGAATGTCGTGCGGGTGTAGCGAGTCGGGAAGGAGAGGACAACCGTCGTCAGAGGAGAGATGGTCGTCGTCGGGGGCGAGACCGACGAGAAGGCTGACCTCCTGGATGAGAAGGCTGCAGCGGGACGACTCGGGAAGGGGTTTCTGGTCCCGGGAGAGGTCGTCGCTGGAGACGGCGATGTGGTGGTAGGGAAGGAAGTGGGCCATCAGGGACGGCGACGGCGACGAGCTAATTAAATAGCATCGCGCCGGATTCCAATGTGGACGCGAAACGCAATTTGTCTCGGGCAGCAACACGATTTGAAAACATAAAGACTACGAGACAAGACTAATATGCCTTCTTGCTCCCCACAAGCTGCAGGTGCGCGCTGTGCTCGTCGTACGGCACCTTCGTCACAGGTATCTCTCGCCACAAGTCCGGCGTGAGGAACGCATACGTCTTTGTGATCTGCAACGGCGTAAGACGCGCATCGAGAGGCACGGATGAACCATACAGCGACAAACGTGGCCTTCAAAAAGTTGCCCATCGTGGCCGTCGATCCCTTGGACTGCGTGTAGCAGTCCTCCACACCCGCCAACTGCAACAGCCGCTTCGACGCCGGCGCAGCGACGATACCAGTACCTCGCGGCGCAGGGATCAGTCGGCACATGACCGACCCAACCTTGCCGCTGACCTTGGATGGCACTGTGTGCGGCTCACCGAGAGCAGCACCCCAGTACCCTCTCCGCACTGGGATCACTGACAGCTTGGCGAGGATGATGGCGCCCCGGATGGCCGTTGCGACTTCCTTGGCGCACTTGACGCCCAGTCCGACGTGGCCATCGAAATCGCCGATCGCGACAAAGGCTTTGAACCGGGTGCGCTGACCGGCGCGGGTCTGCTTCTGAACAGGCATGATTTTCATGACTTCGTCCTTGAGCTTGGGCAGGAAAAAGTCGACGATCTGGTATTCCTTGACCGGGAGAGAGAAGAGGTAGATCTCCTCCATGGACTTGATTTTGCCGTCCTTGACCAAACGTCCGAGCTTGGTGACGGGAACCCTGGGCGGTTGGTTGAACGGCGTGTTCGCGTAAAGGTCTCGCCACGAACCATTCCTTTTCTTCGTCCTTACGACCGCCACGACGCGGACCACGACGACCCCGCCCACGATCGCCACCGCGGCCACGTCCGAATCCACCTCGTCCTCGTCCTGCGTCAGCCATGTTTGTTTTCGAGTGATACTGTGTTTACGAGATCAGTAAGACGTGACATCCAAGACGGCAGGGAGACATCCAGCCAAGACTCTCGCAGCCAGAGAACGTGGTGTCGCCGGAAAGACCGCGTCTTTGTTGGCACGCGTCGTGTCGGGCAGGATGGGCCAGGAGACACTCACCGATCAAGAAGTTGTCGCCGTCGACTGCTGGTGTTGCGGTCGATGTCCTGACCACACGCCACTGACACTGCCGGCCCTAAAGTCGCTCCGAAGACCCCGGGTACCGCCGACTTCGACGCCGACCTTCTTCCGCTGTCCGCCGCCGGGAAGCGGTGCGCCCGTAGACCGTCTGAGCCTCACGCACGTTCGAGCGACGAGCGAAAAAAAGTCCTCTCCTTCGGTTGGCCAGGGAATCCTCCGGAGAACGTGGAGGGGGTATCTGGGGTACGCCGTGAAGATGGTTAGCGTCGCACGCCAGGTTGGAACAGCACCAGCATCAGTCGAGCACCCGCACAGGTTCGCTTGTCCGTCCTAGTCACTGCCCACGACGCTCACCCCACCCAGCAACTCTTCACCACCCGCTTCCGCAGTCACGTTGGAACAACATGTCCCCGACTTCCATGTCCAATCACACCCAACAGCAATTTAGTCTTTGCCCCACGTTCGTTCTCCTTTGTCCTCTCTCCCCCTTGACCCTCACATCCTTTCAGCAACGGCCGTCAAGCCGTTGGGGATGGGGCTTTCACCTTCGACAACACTCCGAGCGTACTTGCCGTCTGCCACCTCCAGGGTGGCGATGACTTGTACTACTACTCTACCACCTTCTCTGGCGGACCCGGAGTGCGTCCTCTCTCTCTCTTGTTCCCAGTCCGGTCCTGACGCAGTCTCCCACTCAGTGGCGTTTTTGACATCCCTACTGTCAAATGCCCTCCTGATGGAGGGTCGTCAGACTGTGTGACAGGCAGTCTGGCGCCTATCATTTCCCAATCTCCCGACTCGTCCTTTTCCCCTTCACCTTCTCAGAAACCATCAATTCAGATCGATCGTCATTGCGCCACCTCTCGGATTCCAAGTATCGTGCCACCAAGACTCATCCCTTCAAGATCCGAGTCTCCCGCCAGTCTCCTCACTCCACCGTTGACGCCAGACGACAGCGACGCAAGCGGTGCTCATGGTATATCTACCGAGCATCCAAAGGATGCTCTGGACCTTCTCTTGAACATCTTTCCTCGTAACGGATTGAGCATTTTACCTTTTGCTAAAAGCGTCGTCGTCTCGGTGCCAAATATGGGTGCTACCTTCGACGGGGTCGTCCTCGAATTGCCCGGGAATTCGAAGACGTTCTACGTCGATGGTAAAAATGCCCCAGCCGTCAGTCTTCGTGAAAGGTGGCATTTCTAGACGTCGACCGCGTTCCCGACTGACTCACACCGTGCAGTATCGTCGCCCTCTTGGAACTCGCCGATGAACGTTTACAATGTTCCGCGCTCGTCATCGTTCTCGACAAGTCGTTCGACGGGCTCAACGATCTTTTGCACTCACTCATGTACGTTGGTGGAAGCGTTGTCACTAAACCACCCTTCCAGGTTAACCCAGCGTACATTCTCGTGGGGCTGGAGATCTAGGTTAGAGCTTTGCCGCGGTCAAGGGAATGTGTTTGGTGGACATTCGTGTCGTTGGGTTGACTCACTTCGTAATCTCTATGCGAATAATCTCTCGTGTACATGCTTGAATGGCAGTATACTTTGCGTATTTATTTACTTCAGGCGAACACGCAGCCCCCGCGTGTCTTAGCTTTTTTGATCGCCACCAACGCGCAGCCGTCAGAACGTCGCCATGGCTGGCTTGATGGATATCCTACTTGGCTTGGTCAAGTTCTTGTGTGGTGGAGGATCGGCGACTGAAGAACAACCCACCAGCGAATACCAGCGACCTCAGGCAGAACGGCCACCTCGCCACACAACACGCCCCACTGAATACCAGCGCCCAGTGAGTCTTATCCCGTATAGGCCGCTTGCAGACGTCATAAACGAGATGGCACTGTCTTGCAGGCGCAACAAGAACCGAAACCGCGACCACGGCCTCAAGCCGAGTACCTTCCTCACAGACCCCATCAGGTATGTCTCCTCGAACCTTCGTTTCACCCCCCGCAGCATGATTTTTCCGCCCTCAGGACCAGAACCAGGTCAATCAGCATGACGGGCACTACACGGCCCTGCGCGCCAAGGCGAACGTCGAGGGGGACTTGATGGCGCAATGCTTCCAGCGGAGCCACGAGGCGTACGCGCGGGGCAACGGTGCGCTCGCCAAGCAGCTCTCGGAGGAGGGAAAGCGCCACGAGCGGACGATGGAGAGCCTCAACGGCCAGGCCAGCGCGTGGATATTCAGAGGTGCGTTCGGCGTTTCTTCGATGCGTGCGGGAGTCTCGGTGGACGACTTGCCTCGGCAGAGAACAATACGGTAGGCGTCGCGGTTCGCTGCGTGTCGCGTTGCTTGTTCACGCGGGGCCCGACAGGACAGTAAACCTGGGGAGATCGATCTGCACGGGTTGTACGTCAAGGAGGCTGTCTCGTATGCCGAGAAGTGCATTCGAGAGGCGAAACGGAGGGGGGACGCTGAGATGCGGCTCATCGTCGGCGAGTGACACCTCTTTGCCCTTGCGCGTGGACGTCGGCTCAGCGGTCGTTCCAGGCAAGGGGCTACATTCTGATGGGCACGTCCCCAAGATAAAACCCGCCATCGAGGATCTCATGAACAAGTACGTGACAACGTCCCGTGCGGGCGCCTCTTGTGAAGCTGACTACGCTTTTATAGGTACAAGATACCCACCGAGGTTGATCCTCGCAACGGTGGCGTGCTGATCGCGCGGCTGTCATAGACGGGCGTCGATAACGCTACCAGGTCCAGCTTGATACCAGTTTGTCTTGATGATACCTGTCTGGTTGATGCTCGCAGCTGAGTGAATTTCACGCAAGAATCTGTATATATTAATCTCGAAGTCTTGAGCTTTGTCGTCGTTGTTTACGGTTGTTCTGTGGGATATCTGAGACATGTAGTATGTATCTTGAAGTAGTTGTATTGCTGAGCTCGGGCCAATTAGGAAGCCACTTTGTTTCGGTCCCTGAATGTCGCGTTCCATGTTGCTCACGCAGCCGGCCCACTGGACACGCCGCTGTGTCGCTCATAACTGTTGTAGACATGCGTCCACGCGTTCCAACCCATACCCATACCCAGCACACCCGGATCCCCAGCCGCACCAAATCTTTCACCTGCCTCGGTCTGCGACGCAACAACAAGTAAAAACTCGATGTCGGTGACCTTTGCACGCGCCGTCGGATGGGGACTCAAAGACGTTTTTGTTTCCACGAGCAGACTACGACCTCGTGCGCATTTACCACCCAGACTCCCCCGTCGCGCGCAAGTGGCCCGCGGACGTGGCGCAGGCGCGATTCCAGGCCATCTCCAGGGCGTACGACGCGCTGCGCGGGAAGAGCGCGATCACGGGCGAGGTCCTGGCGGAGCGCGAGCGACCGGACCCGGGGCGGTTCATGCGGCCTGGAGGGGCACCGAGGCGTCGAGGCGTCGACGAGACTGTGGGGGACGAGCGGTGGAAGGAGCGGGTGCTAGTCGGGGCGACGCTAGTGGTGGGTCGTCTTTTCAGGATTTTTTTTTTTTCGTTGGATAAGACGCTGATGGCGCATACAGGCCGTGCTCGGATTCGTAGTGCAGACCACCGTCGCGCGGCGTGAGGCGCTCCTGCAGGCTGGCCATGGGTCTCGGCCAGGTGTGTCTGCACGTGGGCAGGCCGCTATGGTCGACGAAGCGTTGGCCGAGTCCAGCGATGCGGGGCGGCCTCGATGATTGGACTCTATGTAGGTCGTATTCTTGATGGATCTCCCACGAGGTGGTTGTGCGTCGGGTCGCTATCAGCGCATTTACGGAATGACATCGCGATCTAGAGGCGCCAGTGGAGCTCAGATTATCAGCCCGACGATTCCTTTCCTAGCTTTTCATTGAAATCGATCGTATTAACTCGAGCCCTTCTCTTAAAGTCACGACGCACGATCATGTCCCACAACAATGACCGCTCTTTTCGCTTCCTTGCCTGTCGAGCTCGTCCTCGCTATCTTGTCCCTCGCAGCAGTCCACCAGCCCACCGCACTTGCACTCGTGCTTGTCTCTTCCTGGGCACACAGACATGTCGACCCAGCCCTCTATCACACCGTCCGTCTGCGCTCTTCCCGATCACTCGCCGCCTTCATCACTGCCCTCAATCGTAAACCCCCCGGGTTCATTCACGCAAACGTCAAACGACTGTGCATCACAGCGCTGGGACCCATCCCCAGCATTCATACTGTGCTCTCTGCGTGCACAGGAGTAGAAAGTTTCGCCTGCGGTTTCTCCGTCCCCTTGTATGTCCACTGTCTCCGCCCACCCGCGGCCTCGCGCTCGAACTCGGATGCAGAGGAGCCGCGCCGCGACACGTTCGCGTGCCTTCACATCGTCCCCACGGAGCAACATCTCCTCGCCCTCGCGTGCCGCGACGGCCTCAATATCGCGATCGTGTCCCCCGCCGTGTCCAGGCTGCGCCTCCAGCTCACTCGAGCAGTGACCCCGGGGAGCCTTGCACAGCTCGTCGAGCTCCCCCACTTGACACACTTGGGGGTGGTGTACAACCACGACGACGCGTGCGCCGTCGATGCCCTCTCCAAGTTGCTCCGGCACGTCGTGCAGAGCGACAGGTTGAGGGTGCTCGTTATACAGGTCGTGGGCGGCGCGGTGGACGTGAACATGGAGGAGATGCGGAGGTGGTGTGGTGCCCTACAGGAGGCGAGGAAGGCGGAGGGCGCGGTCGACGGGCAACGCGCAAAGCTGGTCGTGTATGCATGCAAGGCGTCGTTGTCTTTTCTGTCAGAGTGGGAGCACAGCGACGCGTTTTGGCAGCTCGCGGAGGGCGTCGGTGTGGTCGCTTAGATATTTCTTGCACCGTCGGACATATTTGGATGGCAACGACTCACCCTCGAATTTATTGTCAGTTCAGTATATCCGTTCGGTGGCTTCTGGCAAGTGCGAGCTTGGATGTTGGTAACTTTGTATGCAACATGCGCCCATCATTCCAGTGGATCATTATCTCCGCGGACGAAGCCATTTTTTCACCGCACCGGGGTTAGGACGATGCAAGCTAACTCCACAATGAGTACATCCGAGAACAATTACGAGATGGGAATGTAGAGTAGGGCTGTAACACGGTCGATTGACGTGTGATGGTATGATAAAGAATTTCGGTGAATCAATACCGTCCGGACAAAGAAAGAAATTGGTCGTGCGAACTTGTCACTCCGTCTCGTGACAGATGGCCAGGTAAAGCGGCTGCGTTATCAGAACGCGAGCCGGGTTCACTAACTAGATCGTGACTCCAATCGCTCGCCCAACCTGGTCTGTGAGACAACGTGAGGCACGCGCGCGAGAATCCAAAGTGACACCCATACATTGTTTGATAAGGGACGAAATTACCCCCAGAGCTTGGGTATACCGAGACGGAATCAGATCCACCACACGACGCGCGGCTAGCCATCGCATACAGTCGACACTGTGTCGTGGGCGTTTCATGCAAGTTCCTTTGGTCGAACAGGGAGGCGGGCCGGCGCTGGATGTCGCTCATTGATGACTTTCGGTCCCTGAGCTCCTTGGTCTTGTAAAGTCCATCGAAACCAGGCAATCCGGTTGCCATGGATTGGTCGCGTCCATACGAAGAGATCGGTAGAGTATTGGGAACTGGACATCGGGTGATGTCCGGAAACTCAAAGAAATGCGGGCCACCTTCCGACTGCTCAATCTGGGTATCGTAGGCGCAGGCGTCGGTGGGTGGGAGTGGAAAGACACGATAATCGGACGATGAGTTTCGGCGATCCGCAAGCGTCGTGTAGTTTGGCGGAGGTACATTTCGGTAAGCACGATCATCGAACCAGGAAAGCCGATGCTGTGAAACAAGATCATTCTTGGAGGTGCCTGGTTCGTAACCACCGAGAGACTGAGGAAACGAAGAGCTGAGATCGGTCCTTTTGAATAGTGTCAGGCGGAATTCTCGGGGAGACAAACCAACAGCCAACGCTGACAAGTACATTTCCGCACTCCTCCAACGAGGCCTGACTGCCTCCAATGCTTCAACGAAAACCGAAATCTCTTCGAGCAATTCGGCCATAGCTAGAGCTGGGGGGGACTTGATATCTTCAAACCCGTCACATCTCATCTGATTGCGTTCTTGCCATTTCAAATCCCAATAATTCATGAGCAAAATTGCGGCACAGACGTGCGAGCCCAAGATGAGAGTAGGGATATTCGCGTAACCCCGAGAAATTTGGGCCTTCAAGATACGGGAGACGCATTTGCCAGCGTTGACACATATTGCAATGCAAGGGATTGGCATATGGGAATGTGGCGTGATGTTTATAACGGAATGAAGCGACGGAGGCAAGAATGGGCGATAAATGATTATCTGGATCAGGTAGTAGGTGATGTATAGCGTCGCTGACTGAGATGCAAACAACGGGTCTTCAATATGAGGCGACCAATGTACTAAGCAACAAATAAGTTTTGATGGGACGAGCGTTAGTAAGAAAGTCGCGCTTACAGTGCTTTGGAACCGAATCTACCCAATCCGTCATGGCATGATTCAACTGCGCTAAGACTTCTTGCCACCGCGGGCGCGCGGCGCTAAATATCAACTTTGATCTATCAAGGGCGTACTTACCAAGAATGTCAAAAAGAATTAATAAGGGGATCGGAAAACGCACGATTGTTCGCATCGCATAAGCAACAATCTTGGTCAGTTTGAGGTACGAATTAAATGCGGCCACCTTTGATGGCTTGCCAGCGGGCTGCTGAAATGCTTTCTCTGAATCCTCAGTTTCCCAGTATTCGTCATCAGCTTCCAGTGGCAGTTCTGCATCAAACCTTGCAATGCAAAACGGTCAATGGAAACGTGTGACAGGATGTGGAGACGTACGTACTCTTCTTCTCCTGAACAACATGGCCGTCCCAAGGAAGCACTCGATATCCTGTCAAGAAGGACAAGGACCCAAAACGCTCTTTTCCACAGCTCCCCTTCGACGCTTGGTTTGTCGCCGTAGATTTTTTTTCGATGTGCTCCGACGTCCTGTGCTTTGCGAAGACCAACGCTAATAAAAATCCATGCGACCGGATGGAATGCCGTGCCCCGCAGGAACATACCAAGCAACTATTTTGGCAACACGTCAGTAAGTGATCTCGGATAATATCTTGTTCCACTGACTGCCATGGTCTGAACTTCGAACAGCCCGGCTGGATGAAAGAGACTCGAGGAACCACGATGGACATCTGTGCTCGTCGGTGTCGACTGCCTGCACTTGCAAGGAGATTACGCACCAACTGCAGCATTAAAAAATTTCCAACCAGCCCGCTGCCACTTGTGTTCCTCTGCGGGCTTTTCGGCCTGAGGAACGTTATACTGACTGTCATCGAGTACACGGGGATCGTCACTCCAGCGGCTCGCCACGGCGAACAGACATAAACAGAGGCATCCAAACCATGGATCCTTGTGCTGCAAGCCTCCTTTCCACTGTCGTTCGAAGGTCGGGCGGTGAAATAATGGAGCGAATGGATTGACGTTCTCGAAGAATGATCTGATTAAGCTGTCAGCAAGATCGCTGGGTGGAAATTCTCGGGAGAGCGAAAGGGATAGGTTCTCTAGCCGACTTTGAAAGCCTTCGAATGCGAGTTCCCACTGTCAGAAAAAATAATGGATTATTCACGTCGTTGGGGACAAGAATCAGAGCGGGGCTCGAGACTCACTGGAGGGGCCGCCCAAAATTCGGGACGTCGCGACGCTGCAGCGTTGGTGGGGCTAGTACTGTCGTGAATAGATGGACTGGTGTCGTCGCCACCAGTCACGCGGTTAACATGCTCGTCTCTCAGCTTCCGGGTTGGTTCGATGAGTTTGAAACAGCTACTCTTTCCGTGGAAGCGGACTTGATTGTCTGCTAAACGACAATGATCTTGAGTAGGCTCTAAGCCCCGCATCGTCAAACGTTTCATTCCGCGCGAAAGACTGAGTTCTCCGACTTCCTCGCTGTCTGTGGACGTATAGCCATCTGATGAAAAATCTGTGTCGCTGCGCGGTGTACCTGCGGAACGGGAAGACCGGGGAGCGGCGGACTGTAAGAACCCGGATGGCGATGATGACTCTTCCTGAGGCAGTACACGGCAAGGGAGTTCAGGGTCTTCCTTCCAAGAGTCACGAATCACTGGAGGACCCAACTCCTCGGAGAAATCGGCTTCGGGACGGAGCTGTGAATCAGGGACGATTAGACAGACTGTTTTGCAACCGAAATCAAACGTATCGAGGATGCACGGGGTGCTCGAATTGGGCAGGCGTGCCTCCGCGGTTGCAGAGGGAGGGATATCGGACCGGCAACGGGTAGCGAAGCAAGAAGGGCGAAAGTAAAGTACTCACGCGCTTGAGGAGCGCTTCCATCCTTTCCAGCCTGTCCTCCAAGCCGGTGATGTAACTGCAGAAGGTGTGTCAATGGGGCGAAGCACAAAGGAACGAGCCGACTGACGCCTTTGGAGGTCCTCTCGGCTTTGACACTTCGCTGAAGAGGAACGAGTGAGGGCGGATAAAGGGACGAGAGTGTGTACGGACACATAAGAGCATATTTTGCGATTCTGGATACAGCTTGTGCAGACGTTGTTCGGCATGCGTGGACCATCGCACTTTGTCTTCCTGCGACGACAGGTGTCGCATGCACGCTCGATCTTGCGTTTCCTGAAGATGGCGTCAGGAGCGAAGGGCTCTGTGTGCGCGGATGGGAAGGACTGCGGGGAGAAGGAGGCATTTGCGATCTCTATGACGTTGGAGGTGTACATGCTGTTGGTACAGAAGGGCTGGACGGGGCAGATGCCCAACCACTCCTCGGCCATTATACTCAGATCATCTCCTCCTTGCCACGTGATCCGTCGGACCTTCAAGTGCGGCATCTGTGGGAGCCTTGACAAAGATTTCCCTCTGCCATGTCCCGCCTCCGCACCGCCCTCCGCCGCCCCTTCGCGTCCCTCTCGCCCCCCGCCCCGCCCCCGCTCCCCCGCGACCAGCAGCGCGAGTTCCAAGAGCTCCAGCGCGCCGCCAACATGCCCTCCCGCCAACACCAAGAGGCAGAGCTCGCACTTCACCCCGACGCCAGGAGGCCCGTCAAGCCTGACTTTGACGGCGACGTGAACCCCCTCACAGGCGAGCAGGGCGGCCCAAAGACGGAGCCCGTCGCGAAGTGGGTCGACGAGGACGGCGGCGACTGGAGCTTCAAGGGTCGTGTGTCCGACTTTTAGTCGGTTAGATGTCCCGTTTGTCAAGTCGCCTTATCGTCCCAAATCACCACGCCTGAACGCACCCGACGGACAGACGCGTCGTCGTTTCGTTACTTCAAAGTACGTTATCAGTGTCGGACAAGAACGTTACATGTACACCGTATGGGAAACACTTTTGTTTGTCACTCTCGAGAGCTGGGTGATTGGTCATCGTCTGATTCCACGTGCTGTGGGCACGCCGCGACCACGGCGGGCTGTGAAAGAAAAATTTTAGTATTCGACACACGCGTAGATCATGGTAATCACCATTTGCTGCAAAGGAGACATCAGCATGTGACAGATACGATCAGTCCAGGAGTAACAAACCTCGCATGATGGTAGCACGTCCACGCGCTGTACCAATACCGCGTCCCCGCATGGCGTTCGGACCGACTCGTTTAAACCTGTCGTGCCTTAGTCGCGCAGCAGTGAGTCAGCGAACGACGACCCACATCGGAGCATTTTGCAGCATGTCTGGCACGATAAAGAACCTGACCATGCTTCCCCTGATGTAGACTTGATCTAGTTGTGAGACACGTCCGTCGCGGCCAGTAACAGTAATATCCTTCAACGATATGTTCAGGTTGTCCTCGGCTGAGAGGTAGCGGATATCAGAACAGTCATGCGACCTGTGCGAAATACATCACCTTCCGCGAGTTTTCCGCGATAAAGCTGACCAGTCTTGAGTTCTACGGTCACGATGTGTCCGAGAGACTCGTGTAATAGCTTGACGGGAACGCCCAGGCCAGCCGTCGTCATTATTTTTCTCGATGGTGGTGAGATTCAGGAGCGTGCTGTGTGCGTGTGTTTGTCACGCTGCCTCAAATATAGATCAATCTACGTTGGTCGGTTAATGTGCTTCATACCGCAACGTTCACCGTGGTAGCAGTCCCCCCTCCCTGCGAGATAATACCCTGTTCCCTGTCACCAAGGTAGATCGCCAGTCTTCACGTCCGGTGGTCGCGATCGCTCATCTTCAGCCGCAGTCTACTCACGATGCCAACTCGCTCCAGGCGCTCGACATCCTTGCATTCCTCCTCAGACGCACTCGAGCCAAACGGTCCACTCAGTGACCCATCCTCCGTGGATTGGCGAAGACAGCGTCTTCTTCGCATCGGGAGTGCCGGTAATCTCGGACCTCCGCGTCCCTTCCGGAACGACGCTGAAGCCGACGAAGGAACCGCATTGGGTAATTCATCCGATGGCCCCAATTACGGGTCAATACGCCCGCTTCTGGGCTCGCGTTCATTTAGCACCATTGGTTATCGTCTCCCGCGGTTACCGAGCCCTTCCACCCCGCGCGGGGCATTTTCGGGACCTCCGACGCCGACCCCACGCTCCCCCACCTCTGTTCCGGCAACCCTCTCCCGTCTCTCCTTTCCTCAGAGACGCATCTCCGCATATGATGCTCCTCTCGTCCGTTCCAAGTTTGCAAGCCCTGACGATGACATCAACGTTCGGATCAACGGTTTCCGCGTCTGGTATACCTCTTTTTCGTCCATCGACTGGCTACACGATACCATCAAAGATTCTGTGCGCTTTTCCAGACTGAGGTACGGGAAATCGCTGCGTTCCCGTCTACGCCTCGCGTTTGACAAGAGTCTTGGCTGGATAATTGTCACAATCGTTGGCTTTTTAACCGCTCTCGTTGCCTTCCTCGTCGTGCGATTGGAACAATGGTTCTTTGATGTGAAATATGGTTACTGTACTGCTGGGTGGTGGAAAGCAATACGATTTTGCTGCCCCGATGTTCGCGATTTGCGCTTTTCGAGTAACGAAAGGTGCGCCGAATGGGTGGATTGGTCGTCGTGGGTGCAGCGTGGCGCCCTTGAAAACAACTACGTGGAATATATCAGCTATACCTTAATTGCGGTGTGTGCACTTTCATGGGCGTTCATGTTCTACTGACATCCAGCACAATCTTTTTCAGGTTGTGTGGGCCACGGCATCATGCCTCATTACCATATACCTCACTGCCTCCACCTCATTTAAAACCCGCAAGGATTCTGGAGTCTTATCCCCACAGCTTGGTGATGCGAATGGCAAACATCCTGTCCCTGTGATGAAGCGTAAGACATTGTACTACGTATGTCCAAGAGTTTTCTGGACAATATAGACATCTTAACTTGGTTAAGGCCGCAGGAAGTGGTATCCCGGAGATCAAGACGATCCTTTCAGGTGACCGACCTATCGACATTGCATCGACCTCATTTTTACATCACGCACAGGCTTCGTCATCCATGGATATCTTGGTGGGCGTACTCTATTCACAAAGTCATTTGGTCTGGCGCTTTCAGTTGGCTCGGGTCTTACCCTCGGTATGCTGTGTTCTATCATTCTCGCTTCTTCACTGATTTGCTGGCAGGAAAGGAAGGTCCTTTTGTTCATATTGCAAGCTGTGTTGGCAACATTGTCAGTCGGCTACATCGCAAATACGAAAACAATGAAGGTTTGCTTGCTTTTCAGAGGCATGCTTCCTGTCTGCATGACGATTTTGGATAGCAAAGCGGCGCGAAATACTAAGCGCTGCTTGCGCTGCTGGTGTCGCAGTTGCTTTCGGGGCTCCAATCGGAGGAACCTTGTTTAGCTTGGAAGAGGTCTCGTATTATTTTCCTCCAAAAGTAGGCTTCATGTCGAAGTTTGGAGTAGCTGACTGACTCGTCGCTATGTTTAGGTGATGTGGCGAAGGTATGATGACCAATTATTGGTGGTGACTTTATCATGATCGGTTCTGTTAGCTTTTTCTGTGCAACAATTGCGGCCATCACTTTGAAATTCCTTGATCCTTTTGGAACTGGCAAGCTCGTGCTTTTCCAAGTTACTTATGACAGGGTATATCAGTCACTGCCTGTTTTACACGCCTCACAAGACATCTTGTAGGATTGGCATGCGTACGAACTCGTCTGCTTCCTACTTCTCGGGGCTTTTGGGGTACGTTCCCTTAGATATCACGTGGCCCTTATGAACTCTTGTCAAGGGGATATATGGCGCATACTTCTCCAAACTGAACTATCGCTGGAGCCGCAATATTCGCAATAAAACGTGGTTAGCGACACATCCAGTCCTTGAAGTGTTTCTAGTGAGTCACCGAGTGAGCCACCCTCATGAACGCTAACCGAGTCAGATTACCCTTGTCACCGCTTTATTCTGTTTTTTGAACCCATATACTCGTATGGGAGGGACAGACCTCGTTTACATCCTCTTCTCCGAGTGCCACAAAAATGATCCACATCACTCGGCGCTATGTGCCGTGAATCCAAGAGATTTGAAACAAGTCTTGCCGCTCGCCCAAGCAATCTTTGTGGCCATGCTCATGAAAGGTGCATTAACAGTTATTACTTTCGGCATCAAACTTCCTGCAGGCATATTCATTCCGACACTTGGTGTTGGTGCTTGCGCTGGGCGTATCCTCGGCATCGCTGTTCGACATCTACATTGGCGTTATCCGGACAACTTTGTCTTTACTGTTTGCAATGGCGATAAGGACTGCGTGGTGCCTGGACTTTATGCTATGGTTGGCGCTGCCGCAGCGTTATCTGGTGTCACGGTCTGCATCTTAGTTTGTCTGATCCTCGAGGGTGCTGACGGTGGTCGTATTCAACAGCGCACGACAGTCTCGCTGGCAGTTATCATGTTTGAACTGACAGATACCCTTACATATGCTGTTCCGGTCATGCTGGCTGTCCTCGTGGCGAAGACTGTTGCTGATGCGTTGGAACCCAAAGGAATATATGATCTACAAATTGAGTCAGTTACCCACCATAATGATCGTGCTGATGTTTAATGTACATTTTTCTCTCTAGGTTGGCGCAACTCCCGTACTTGGATGCCAAGCATGAATACATTTGGTCTCATTTTTCAATCAGCGATGTCGTATGTTTTCCCTCTCGAACAAGTGAACTCATGGCCCACAAATCCACAGACGGATCGCGGTGTGGACGTCATTCACATAGATACTCGCAATACCGTGGAGAGCCTTCGTGACCAATTACAAGCCCTCGTCGATGGAGGTCATGATGATAGTGGTTTTCCCATTCTACGTCCCTACGGAGATAGCGGTAAATCACGCATGGTGGGTTACATCGGCGCGAGTGAGCTTGAACATGCACTTGGTCAGTTGTCATCTGCTTTGGTTTGGAACTCCTTCTGAAGGCAATTTGACAGCGATCGTCGCGGAGGATGCTGATGAGGAGATTAATTTTCAACCGGACAGTTTCGACAGAAACCGCGACGTCTCGCCTTCGTGGATCGAGAACAGTACCGTGGTAGACGAAGATTTGTTCGATTTTAGTGTGTACATGGACGAGGTTTGTTGCTTCCGCTTTAGGAACATTAAAACACTACTAAGACACTCTCAGGCCCCGCTTACGATCCAATCGCATGCACCGCTGGAACTATTGCATCAGTTTTTTGTCAAGTTAGGAGCGCGATACGTAGTCGTCACGGATGCCGAAGGGATTTGTGAGTTGATTCATTTTGTGCAGTGTAATATAATCCAATCAACATGTTACTGCAGATGAAGGTGTCATCGATAAGAAGACGTGGCTCGGGTTCTTGAGCGGACTGGAAGAAAAATCATAATAAGTACTACCTATTACCCTCGCTTCTCTACTGGAATGCATAATTAGCTCGAACGTCCTGCCAGTGCTGCAGTTAGTTAATGTAATAGACGTTTTCGCGACCTGCATAATTCAGCACTCAGCATTCCTTGTGCCTATGTCGGACCATTTACTATCATTTCCTCCCACATGCAGTCACCACCAAATGTGAAATTGCATTCACAGTTCGTGATTCTAGATATTAGGAACTAGAACTGCCTTCGGAACTATGAAAACTTGGTGGTGTGGGAGGAAATGTGCTCAACGAGCAGCGAAAAGGAGTCAGGTACGGACATCTTGAGTCAGATCAAAAGCGGTCTCGTGCGTGATTGATTCTGGTTCGTTTCGTGGATGTTCTATAAGTTCCAAAACGAAGGTTAAAAGAGAGAACAACCTTGGAATGCTATGTGAGCTTGTCGTGTTCATAGATTTCGACCCATTCCACCAGCCTCAATGTATTTCCTCTCCCTACTGTCATTGCGTATGTTCGTTTGCAATGGTTCAAAGTGCTTCCTCCAGATCTATAACGATTTGGTGGCTTGTTTAGCTCTGTTTGAGCGTGTTATAAACGGAAGCCATTGCCAAACAACGTCGGGCACACGCAGCCAACGAACGCGCTGCTATGGCTTCGCAAATGCGTCAAAGTGTCTCTGGAAGTCGCCTGGATCCATACCAACTTGAGCGGCTGGCTGAAGAACTCGCCGATCGCGAACTTTCAAGCCCATCCGTCGGTCGGTTTCCTGGCAGTGAGCGTCTGCCACCACAGCCTGACCTACCAATCTACGTCCCTTTGTCCCACGACGACAAGTTTTTGGCAGCCGAGACGTTTGATGTTGAGAAATTTCTTCTTTCTCGCTCATATACGTCGCTCCCGGAACTTCGAACGGAACTTAGAGAATACTTGTCCTCCCTGAAAGAGGAGTTGGTCCTTCTCATCAACGACGACTATGAAGATTTTATCAGTCTAAGCACAGATCTGCGAGGGGAGGGCGCGAGGATGAACAGGCTGAAAGCTCCGCTGAACGTCCTTCGGGGGCAAATCCAGGTGTGTGCTGACGCACAGAGCAGCCACGTACGAACCGACATGCCAGCAGGTTTCTCGTCAGAGCCTTCAAAACATTCAAGACGCTGTTCAGGCCAAACTAGATGCGAGGTCGAAGTTGCGCGACGAAAAGGTCTGCATGCGTTCCGTCCTCCTGAAATCGCTGTAGAATGAGGCTCGACTTTCAGGCATTGCTTCATCATCTCCTGAAGATATCTGAGTCTGTCACGCGTCTTGAATCTCTTTTGCTGATTTCCAAACCCAATCCCGTGGAAATCCCCCCTTCGCATCTTTCTGGGGCGACCGATATTAGTTCCGGAAAGTAGGTCGTCAACTCCCTGGAAGATGAACTCTTTTGACCGACTACTCTCATAGATCGCGGGGCAGTCGAGGCAAACATCTGTCCAGAGTAGCAACCGAGTACACTCAACTTCTCTACCTCGTTTCCAAAGCACGCGCGGAAAATTGTATTTACGTCGAAGAGATTCAGTGGGTTCGTTGACATTCAGTGTATCAGGGATCTAGTCGAACTACTCCCCTGATAGAGCATTGACCGCATCCGGGATACTTTGACGTCGGATCTAGACCACCTATTCTTAATCACGTTGGCGGGTTTGACTGGAACTGGGGAAGGAAAGACGTCTGAACTCGAGAGGGCCAAATTCGCGGCCGACCTGACCGAGTGTCTACGTATCTATGATATGCTGAGTCTTTGGGGGACCGCGGAAGACATAATCAAGAGGATTGTCGTCCTGCCATACATTAAAAAGGTTTGGAATCATCTGTATTGAGATTGGCGTCCGTTAAACTGGAACTTATAGTCGATACACCCGGATGCATTCGCCGCTTCCCATTCGCCAATCATACCTCACACTCCGTTGCCGAGTCTTCTGTCCCCGAGTTCTCCCCCACCCCGAACCCCATACACCCCATACACTGCCTTCTCGTCCAAACAAAATCCATTCGATTCCAAGGATGCAACATCTTCGATGCCTTATTTAGATGAAACGAACGACCCGCTGGCAAAACTGTTCAATCAGATACTTCGATTCGTCGATCGAGATTTACGCCGTATCATGCAGATCGCAGAGCAGGTTTCGGTCAAAAGCAATCCGACACACATGGATCCGACATCCGTGCCTGCGTTGTCGAGTAGCCTCGAAACAACGACGCGGTCCGGTGACGGTTTCGATATTATGGCGAACATCATTTGGCCCGAGATAGGACAGGCGATTGTGGACGAACTGGGCTCTATGATTTTTGCTGCGGGAAAACCTGACGAGTTTCTAAAGGTGGTTTATCCATTCGATGGTCGAGATGACTTCACTCATTCTGATGGGTCTAGCGTCATGCAGCAGCACAAGCATTCATTCGAGCCCTGGAATTCATAGCACCATCTACGAAATCGGTTCAAGCAATGCGGTCTCATCCTGTCTTTATTACCTTTAACAAACGCTGGCAGTTGCCAATCTATTTCCAACTTCGCTGGAAGGACATGGTCGGCATATTAGAAAATAGCTTAAGCTCCACGGTTATTGATCCCAATCCCACCAACGTGGGTAAGCATGTTGTATTGTGTTCACTGGCCGATTCTGAGCTGTCGTGCAAGGGCGTTCCATGTTTCTGATGCCTCAGACGGAGAGCGTATGGTCGGCTGTCAGTTCATGCTGGAGTGCAGAGATCTTCATTCCCGATCTGGCTCATCGCTTTTGGAAATTGACATTGCAGGTACGAACTGTTTTGGCCTCGATCAGTTAGTCGAAACACTCTTCAGCTTCTCAGCAGATACAGAACCTGGGTTGAAGCTGCACTCCCCCAAAGTGAGATTTCTATACAGGCTACATCACCTATAGACAAGGTTGGGAGATTTCTTCCGTGTGATCGAGGTACAGGCATGAGTGGTTGCGTCACAGAATCGTTCGTCTACCCCGCAAGCATCTTCCGAAGCGGCAGCAGAGAATAATGCTATAGACGACCTCTTGAAGCAATTTGCTATCCTTCTTGTCGACATCAAAGTACTCACTTTGCAAGTCCTGGTTCTTTGGAGGGAAGAGATCAGTTCTGTCCTCCCCGAACTCACTCCATCTCAGGAAATGTACATCAACCCAGAAGGTGCGCGTTCCCAGTGATTAGCGCCGTTTGCGTAGACTGAGCCGAATGTGGCGCAGATGCACTCAATGAACAGCTCGATTCCCTTGGCTCCATAGCTAATCAGGTGACAAAACAAGTCGTCCAGTTACTATCTCGACGAGCATGCGATTCTCTCTTGCCCGTCCGTTCTATACCTTCTCAATTCCGGGCTATGTCCAGCAAACGCATGCCAAGCGAGCCCAGTTACTTCGTACCCTTGATTCTCCGGCCCGTCAAGGCGTTCTTTGGAATTGGAAATTCGAACGTGGCGGGAGAACGTCTACGCCAAGGCTTGCTTAAGGACTCGGCCACGGAAGTGTTCGACAGTGTTTGCCAAAGGTAGGTCGCCCTCGACGATTTAACGGCAGTTACTCACATATCTTCGTAGGTACAGCCAGTACCTGACAGCAATGAGGAAGACGGAGGAATCGTTGCGGCGACTCAAGAAGGGAAAGAAGTCGACGCTGGGTGTCTTCAGTGGCGCGAGCGGCAGTAAGGAAGACGACCGTGACGAAGAACGCATTCGAACCCAGATGATTCTAGACGTCGAAGCATTTGGTCGGGACGGAAAGTCCCTAGGCATAGACGTCTCCTCGCTTGAGGGCTACCTGCACCTCTCGCATATGGTTCAGAGCGAACTTGTCGATGGTGAGTCTTGATTTCTCCGGTTCAGTCATTCGAAATCGACAATCACCACAGAAACATGAGAGTTGCAGCATGTGTGCTGGAGCTCTCATTACAGTATGATATGAAATATATACCACTATCAATGCTGGCAGGAGGCATGGTATATAGCTACACGAGAGACAGTTATATTACCGTCTGTCCGATTCGTGCTGCCGGACCTTTCGTGTGGTAACAACGTCTGATGACAGCGTGAACAAACGTGCGGAATCGACCATCCTCTCATCTTCTCCTTTGTATACTCCTCCACAGTATCGAAAACGTCCCGATGGAGTAGCTTTTGAGAAATGCATAACATATCCCCATCGCTGCGATATGACTCTAGCATACCCGTTAAGACCGTCCTAAACTCCGTGTAAGGTGTACCCAGAGTGGAATCGGCGTAGAGCCCAGGGTCGACCAGCCGTTTGAATAAGCGCGGGAACGAGACGGCCCGAGTAGAACTGATGGTGACCAAGGAGGCAAACGTGTTTTGCACGAGATCCCGCAGGTTCGCAAGCGCCGTAGTCTTTAATCGATGCCCGTTCGCGCCATCGGCTAGATGGAGGTTTGACACAACTTGAACTGAGTGAAGCTGGCTGCTAAGCAGCTGAAACCAGACGTCTTCAAGAGAGACCGCCGTCGCAGCGGACGTGCTTGAATGCTCCAAGCAGATGGTCGTACCTCGTTGTCCAATCTCCCTCAACGCGTTGACCAATTCGTCGATACTCGTCTCGCCAACTTCAGATTTGACGACGGCTCGGGCAATCCTCTGCGTCAATTGCTTTTCAAATGCTTCGGCTTTCGTCAGCGCGTCCCGTGGTTTACCCCGCTTGTTCAATGCCCAAAGCACCGCCCCGTATGCGCTGTTCTCCTCGCAAATGCGTTCTACCGCCGGCCACTCGAGGCCACTCTGCATGCGTTCTAAGGTCTCGATGACGCCAGAGGGCATGTATTGACATTGCAGCTTGATAAAGAGTAGGCGGAGAGGCTCGCCAATGTGTGGATGATCGGCAGGGGAATGGGGATCTCCCAGATCTGAGTTGATAAGATGAAGGAGGTAGTCATAACGCCGTCGATCATCCATGTGATCCATGATGCTGAGAGCGGTTTCGTGCAGACTCGGGGCGAATTTGTCTACTAGGGTAGCAGTTGCTTGTAAGTCGAGCGCCAGGAGGTGACCGAGAGAATTCGAAAGTGCGTTATGAATGTCATCGGGCAATAAGCCATGGTTATCTGATCCAGAGAGTTCCAGGACGTCTTGGACATATGGAAGAAGTAATGGAGCCTGCAGACTTGGATCGAGCAAGTAGCTAGACAAAAGCCGCGTCCATTGGCGTTCATGTCGACGGCGGCTTTGCAATATGCGGTAAAAACCAGCTTTCTCGAACAGCTTCTCTATCTCAGAGCTATCGCTAGGCGTGTATGCCGATAAAAGATATTCGGCAGCGAGCTGGCGATCCTCTCGGGTTTCGGGGTCAAGGGAAGTGGTGAGAGAGACAAGGAGGTCATAGAGGACGCGGGGATCAATATCTTCCACACGGAGGTATTGCGGATACTTTGGAATGTTTCGCGCGATGAAGATGTTGATGAAAATGGTGGAGGAAAGTGGTAGGTCTTGACAAGATGCGATATCTAACAAGACCTTGACAATCGATAGCCTACTGATCTCAGGAGAGTCCGTAAGAAACGAGTCCTCGAAGGCGATGTCCAAGGAATGGAGGAATGATTCCGCGTCGAAACGAAGTAATAACCGAGCATAAGGGTACGTGGGCTCTGCTCCATTTCCCGTGAGAATTAGTTCTCCGCCTTCAGAGGGCCAAACAATAGATGTTCCGTTGAATATGAAGTCGTACACTTCATGCTTGGCACGCTCGGCATCATCAGGTGGTAGAGATTCACCACTTGGGTACGTCTGACCGCTGAGAACTTTGATCAAATAGGGGAATATCTTGTATGCATGACGGAGTGACGAAGCCGTGCGTTTTACACCTGCTCCATTGGGAGCCGACAGATCTCCATGACGGAAGATAGATTGGCGGATAAGAGGGATCAACTCCACGATCGGTGCCACATGGTCTTGGAGCGCACGTGTGTACACATAGATCAGGGCATTCCATAGTTCGTGAGTCTGGCAAAGATGAATCGCTTGGTTGATGTCCAAACATGAAGGATCTATGTGCCAAATCACTCGCTCGGCTAGAGCCGGCTGGCCAGAGTCTTCGTGAAGTGCCACCAGCCGCTGGGTTATGCGCGGTGGTACGAAATCGATGGTACCACCTAGCACGAACGTCTCAAGCTGTTCCAAGTAAATCCGAGTTATTCCAGCTTCCTCGAAAAATTGAAATAAATCTTCGAAGAGAAAGTCGAAGTTATCGAGGGTAATGCAGCAGCGCGCGCAACTTGCGACCAGACCTTCGAAGAGAGACGTGCGATCGACACCTCTACCGTCCGCGCTAGAATGAGTACCATCTCTCATTCTGTCTTCGGAGAACGCGTAACTGGCAGAGGCCGTCATCAATTCGTGCAACTTTTGGCCAAGAACTACTTTCTGCTCCTCAGCGGCACCCGGCAGCCCATTGCGGTTGCCAGGTGCATCCCCGGTATAATACGAGCGCGTGAGCTCGATGGCACTCAGAAAATCGCCTTGCTCGACGAGGGACAGGACCTTGTCAGCCCAGGTGAGCATCGTTCCAACTTCAAGCCCCTCGCGACACTACACAAGGTAAGTATCACACCCAGGGCGCAGCGATGACGACTAACCAAAAGGAATATTCTCCCCTTGTAGGCCCGAATACTATGAGCGACGTCGCTAAGGGACTCAGCATATGACATAGATCCATCAGCTGTGGAGCGGAGAGACGGTGATAGTAGTGCCGACGTATTGAAAGGGACGTGTTCAATAACTTTGGAGGCACAAAGGTCGTACACGCTGAGCGTAGCCGCTGTGAAGGCAAGCAGTTGCTAAGATGATGGTCAGGCTGAATTCATTCGTTTCCTTGATAGTCGGGGTACGAACATTAGCATTCAACCACTGCAAAGCAACGACCGCATCATCCACTGTCCAGATCCCCGTATCTTCAAAGACGAGGGTCCCCACGTCCATCTCGCGGGTCTTGCCTGTGCGCACATTGTGTACTGATTGTTTCGCCGTCGTCTCCGACACTCGCAATAGCCGAACAAATCTCCCCCAAGAGTAGGCTAGCATCGGATGCATTTCGTCGACATCGCCGTCCTTTGATCCATGCTGTATGCTGATACTCGGAAACCACGCTAACGTCCCCCTTCTTCGTCCAAAATAAGTCGATTCCGTGTCATCAGGGCGCGCTCGCTTCAGCCATGTCTTTGGTGAAGGCTTCAGACCGACGATGACAAGCTTATTTGCGGTAAGTAGCGCAACGATTTGATATGCATCCGTCGGGTGTGCGACAGTGCCAAGTGGTAACGTGGCCATCGCCGACAGAATATGGCGAGGTCTGCGCCGACGAAATGACCGAGCGTTCGGAGCATTGAGTGCAGCGATCGAAGGAGTACCGTCATAATCAAGTTCTTGAGGATAATTCCCCAGGATGCGGATAGTATCCGATGCCTCTACGAACAGAACCTTGCCGAGGCTATGGTAGAAAGCTAACCCACTCTCATCCGCTGAGATTATGGCCGTGTGACGTCCTGCAACGAAGCTAACATTGACGATTCGGGAGCCCGCGAGGTGACCTTCTTGTCGTCCAGACATGATAGCTTGAGCTGATGGTGGGGGAACGATGCGGGCCGGTACTTGTGGATTCTTGAGGTCGAAAATCTGGATGTGACCGGAGACGTGGCCCGATGCAACGTAGGTGTGGTCATGAGACAACGCAACAGCAGATATAGACCCTACTGTGCTGGCTTTCATAGCGTTAGCATACGACTGACACAGACAACACAGGAATAACAACCTGAAGTGTCGCTCCCGCAGACGCATAATAGTGTTTGCTTGAAATCGAAGACGAAGATGCGACCGGCATCTGTCCCCACACAAATGAGACCATTGGCAGCAAGTACCGTGGGGGAACCTAGGTTGGATGCGCCCAAGACAATGGCCGCCTTCGACGGCCGCATCCCATATAGGTGGTTTCCGGCACTCTGAAGCACCGTCCACCTGAACACCTCACTTTCAACCTTGAGATAACTGTTCCACGTTCCCTTACCGGTGCCAGGAGTAGAACATCTGGACATTTCGGAAACACGGGAAGGTGTTGAAGCGAAACCGATTCCAGTTGCATCAGGCAAGCTACTGTTACCTTCGCTGAGAGGGCCTCTCAAAGCGCAGGAACGAAGCCGGGACACACTCTGAAGTAAAAACGGCTCAAGAGGTTCGCCAAGCGAGTGGTGCGGTGCGAGCATTGGTTCAGGAGGCGAGGCCATGGGAAGCTGGGGAAGAGGGGACTGGGGAAGACTTGGAAGTCGAAGAACGACCTGCGCGCGCTCCTACGCACCCATGAGTCACTCTCGTCGACAAGAGGGTAGAACGTAGTACTGACCGGTGACTCTGCGGGCTCGGTCTCGCCAAACTTGTCGCTGGGGTCTTCCTTAAGGAGAGAGTGTTCCACTTCTTCCTCTTCGAATATGTCCGAGGTGTCTTCTGGCCCGAGGACGTCTCGCAGCTGTTCTCGGTAACTGGTTCCTGTGACTTGCTCGGCATCTATGCCACCGTAGACAAACTCGTCCTCCTCCTCGTCAGCGTCGAACAGCTCTCCCATACGGGTAGAATAGTCGCCACCATCGTCATCATCGACACGCTCGCCCTGGGCGGAAAAGGCTGGCGAAGAACATGCAGCCTCATGGAAGCTGCTCATTTTGAGCGTCAAGATCGCCGTAATGCGTGTTTGTTTGTTTTAGAGGTTCTTGCCAAACATCGCCACGTGTACGAGTCAAATCGCATCGGAGAAAATAACAACAAAAAAAGATATTGTGCAGAAATGAACAAGCCCCTCGCCGCATGGGTCCCGCATACAAATAAGTCATGATCCTGGTCGCCGTTCCCGGTCTCTACTTCTGACTCCCGGCCCAAATCGTTCTTGAAAGTTGATCAGCTCTTCCATCAGCTCCTCCATCATCTTCATGGTCGACTGTTGGACGGTTGGGTCGAACGAAGCTGGTTTCGTCGGTATTGATTCACCGCCTAGCGGCTTTGTGGTGCTTTCAGAGAAATTGTCCACCACCATGGGAGATACTCGATGCCCTCCCGTATCACGATCGTCAGGCACAGACGAATCAGGGAGGACGTCGACCATCCTTGAGGTACTCTCCTTCAAAACTCTCTCCAATGCCTCCCTTCGACGACCACGATCGAGGGCGCCTGCTTGTTCTCTCCCTACCCACTCCACAAGCGCGCGTACACGCTTATTCATATCTCCGACGCTCATCCGTTTGCTCGGCCACTTGACCTTGACCCCTCTTTCCATCGTCCTCTCCAGGGACTCTCTCCCACCGGGGCCAATGGCCAGACTGCGAACTTCGAGCGGGCGCGGTACGTCCGTTGGGAGCATGTGTTCGAGGTGGGCCAGATAGTCTGGCAAGTTCCATGACGTAAAGAGAGGCTGTTGGGAGATTGCATAGGCATGGGAATTGCGATATGCGCGAGAATTTTCGGCACAACTGCTCGGCGCCGCACCAGGTCCGGAATGGTTTCGCTTGCTCGAGCTATCCTGAGTGGCGCTCCCTGGTGCCTGTGAGGACGCAGGCGGTCGTTTTGGCGTAGGACCAGCTTTACCGCGGGTCGCTTGCCCAGATCGCTTGGTCGGACCGGTTCCTTGACCCATATCACGTGAGTCAATTGTGCATTTTATCAATGAATTGACCCAGACCATACCTTCCTCACCCTCAGCGGAAGCGACCACATCGTGATGCGCAG
Organism: Strobilomyces dryophilus; assembly: GCA_038089955.1. Classification (NCBI taxonomy): domain Eukaryota; kingdom Fungi; phylum Basidiomycota; class Agaricomycetes; order Boletales; family Boletaceae; genus Strobilomyces; species Strobilomyces dryophilus. Next base: position 133,259 of record JBBPLT010000013.1, on the reverse strand, counting down.
GGACGCCCTTGCGCGGGCCACCTCGTCGGTTGCGCGAATTGCCTGATTTCGAGCGTTTAGTGGACGAAGGCAGCTCTTCAGGCACGACACTGGCGGAGACAGCGGCATCGGGAGCATCTGAGGCGCTTGATGCTGATCTGGTACGTTTTTTTGGGAGACTGAGAGTAGCATAAGCTAGAGTTGATCGGAGAGTGGGAGGTGAACACACATGTCGTCTTCCACGCGCTTTCGCTTCTTCCGTCCATTTGGATCATCCTCGGGCACCTCACTCTGACCACTTGTACAACCGTTTACGGGTGGCTTGGGAGGGTCTGTCGCAGCAGCGGCTTCTGCAGCGGTTGCTTCGATGAGCTCTTTCAAGCTTTCATCGAATGCCGCATCCCGACTGTTCATCGTGTTGCGCTTCTTGGGAGGTTTCAGTAGGTGAGTAGGGGAATGAGAACGAGAGAGTCGAGAGGTGGTATTGCGGGAGTGGGTCGACGATTCACGGGCTTTTCTGGCTAGCCGTCTAGTGTCAAAGCGGGTCAAAGCGGGGACGAAAAGACGTTGGACGAAGAGACACACCTGAGGAGTTCGTAGTGATGCTCTGGTTTGCATTGCTCGCAGTAGTAGTCGGGTACTGCCAAGAGAATGGCTTCGGACTCGAAGCCCATGCAAGGACCGTGTTGCCAGACGTGGCATATTTCACACTGCACCATGAATTCAACACCGTCGGCGTCATCTTCTAAGGAGAAGATGATGAATGAGGGTGTGGTCCGGGGACGGGGGAAGTGGGGACAGACCATTCATACCACACACGCAACGCGTGATGCCCTGCTCCTCCGCGTCATCGTCTTGGGGCTCGGCTGTGCCTGTAGAAGCAGATGATTGCTTGGAGGGGGCAGGTTCTGCGAGTTGATCAATTGAGGGGGGTTTCTCTTTCTCCTTGCCCTTGCGTTTTGACCTGCCATTGGAGTTGGCGTGGTTAGAGGCGGTTCCGTTCGAGTGAGTTTTTGGAATGGGGTCGTCGATGTCCTCCTGCTTTGGACGCTTTGCGCGGCCGTTGGTGTTGGTGTTTGGAGGTGGGGGGCGGGCAGATGCGTCCTTGGTTCTGGGCGCGGGCTCTGGCACAGGCGAGTCTGGTGACTTTGACGTGCTTGCAGATGCGGATGGTGCAGAGCGTCTTCCTGAGCGACGGGTTTCGCGTGGAGAAAGGGGAGGTCCCATCGTTGCTGCCTGGGCCATGGTCAAGAACAAAGTAAAGTCCAAGTCTCCGTCTCTACATTTATTTAGGGCTGGCTCTACATCTCACTTGTCCTCCCTCTTCCTCGTCCCCCACGTCGTCCGCGCACTCGCCCTCGCCCGCCCGCCACCGTCCCCATGTCCCGCACGGTATCGCACCCGACTCGGCCCCATCACGTACCTGCCTGCCCAAACAGCGCCGACGGTCGCGCTTGTGTAATCGGCGTCCCTCCAGCGGACACGGCTCCTCCTCTGGCCACTGGACACGTCGCCAGGGGGGCCGTCGTCGCCAACGATCCTGTCTGGACCGCCGCTGCCGCCCATCGCATGTCATTATCTCGTTTCACGTGACCAAGGTGATTCACGCGTCGGCGGGGGTCGTTGTCGTGTCGCAACGATGGCCAGTGCACGGCCGGGGCGGTCTGGGAGGGGGCGGACGTCGCCGGTATGCCTGGCCGTGTGGGCCTATATCCCGAATTCGGGAACTGCCGAGCTTGGCGATCGAGTCACGATCGCCTTGTTGCACTCTCCACCATGGCTGCCACGACGGCCACCCTCGAGTACCCCTTCCACGCCCCAGAATCGCTCATCTACCCTTCCCTCGCACCCCACCATCTTCTCGCCTCCAAAGAACCCGACTATCTCCGCCTCATCCTTGCATCAAAAGTCTACGAGGTACTCAAGGAGACCCCCCTCGTTTATGCCCCAAATCTCAGCGCGAAACTCGGTAATCATATATGGCTCAAACGGGAGGACCTCCAAGAGGTGTTCAGTTTCAAGATCCGTGGTGCCTACAACTTCATGGCACACATCCCCGAAGAAGATAGATGGAAGGGCGTCATTACGTGCAGTGCTGGTTAGTGTGCGTACCCTGCATACGCGTCCATCCCTTTTGGTGCTCTCCCGGGCCGTGCTCATTCTTGTGCTTTCGAAGGCAATCACGCGCAAGGCGTCGCCCTCTCTGGCGCAAAACTCGGTATACCGTGCACCATCGTTATGCCAAAGGGTACCCCCTCCATCAAAGTCGCCAATGTCCAACGTCTGGGTGCGAAGGTCCTTCTTCACGGATGTGACTTCGACGAGGCCAAGGCAGAGTGTGCCAGGCTTTCAGTCGCACACGGTCTTACGTTCGTTCCGCCTTATGACGACCCTCTGGTCATCGCCGGCCAAGGTACCACCGCTATGGAAATCCTCAAACAACTACCTGACTCCGATAGTCTGGACGGTATCTTTGGTGCCATCGGTGGTGGTGGCTTGGTTGCTGGCATTGCTGAGTATGTCAAGCGCATCGGAAACCCCAAAACCAAAATATACGGCGCGGAAACCGTCGACGCCGATGCCATGTATCAAAGTCTGAAAAAAGGCCACCGAGTGACGCTGTCCGAAGTTGGCCCCTTCAGCGATGGTACCGCTGTCCGGCTGGTTGGCGCGGAGCCATTTCGTATTTGCCAACGACTGGTGGATGAAATTGTTATTGTCACCAACGACGAGCTTTGCGCTGCAATCAAAGACATCTTCGAGGGTACGCTTTCAAATCTGTTTTCAATGTTCCAATTGCCAGCTGTGTGTTGCAGAGACCAGGTCGGTCACCGAGCCAGCGGGGGCTCTCGCTCTTGCTGGGTTGAAGCACTACGTCATTGCCAACAATTTGATTGGTGCACAGCAAAAGTTGGTCGCAGTTGTTAGTGGTGCGAATATGAACTTTGATCGTCTGCGATTCGTCGCCGAGCGCGCGGAACTCGGCGAAGGTCGAGAAGCCTTGCTGAGCGTGGAAGTTCCAGAGAGACCCGGCAGGTATATTCTTATCCTCGTCCTGTCACCACTCCTTGACCGCCTTGAACGTAGCTTCTTTGAGCTTCACTCGATCATACACCCTCGATCCGTCACAGAGTTTGCCTACCGGTACAACTCGCCAGATCTTGCACACATCCTCCTCTCATTCAAGCTCGAGTCATCTTCTCGCGAAAATGAAGTGTCAACGATGCTGGATGCTATGAGGAAGAGAGGATTCAAGGGGTGTGATGTTAGCGACAACGAAATGGCGAAGAGCCACACCCGTTATATGGTGGGGGGGTGCCAAGTTGTGCCCGACGAACGTCTATTCAGATTCGGTACGTCCGAGCTCTTCGCCCTGTTTGAGAGTCCAGACATAACCTGCTCTCAAGAGTTTCCCGAGCGGCCCGGGGCACTGCGCAAGTTCTTGGAAGGTATTCGACAAGGGTGGAATATATCTCTGTTCCATTATCGCAACCATGGCGCGGGTCGGTCGTTCACGTCGAAGCCTGTTGCTATCGCTCAGCTTACATCCCAGACGTTGGCAAGGTGTTGACGGGGATTCAAGTACCTCGTCAAGATTATGATCAGTTCCAGCAGTTTTTAGACAACCTGGGATATTACTATGTGGAAGAAACGAACAACGAAATATACAAGCGATACCATAGAGGTTGAACGTTGAAACCTCTTCTCGACGAGCTAGGCGTGGTGTTGGTTATGGGGTGATTTATAGATGGTGTACACTGGAAATCGATGAGCAAGAGAGTGGGAAATTAAACAAGTCGGACTTCGACGACAAACATGCATAGGATCTTCGTCGCTCGTATTGCTGCACGAGATTTCCGTTGCGATTCACGAACGCTCTTTGTCTCTGCGCCGAGCGCATCGTCCGACCCATGGCCACTTCCCCATACCCCTCAGCATCTCTCCAACACGACTACACCGGTCAATGTCCCCCTTTCGAAGCCTCTTGCCCGTCCAAATGAACCACTCGAAACAACGCGTGCACGCCTCCTCTACCAGTCCCGCAAGCGTGGCACGCTCGAAAGTGACCTTTTGCTGAGTACCTTTGCTCGAGACCACCTCCCCACCATGACCAAGGCGGAGTTGTCCGAATACGACAAGGTATGTTTTCTCTGCGTGCAGGCGCTCATCCATTCAACCTCCTATGCTTGTAGCTGCTGGATGAGCCTGACTGGGACATATACTACTGGTCGACGGGACACCGTCCACTGCCTACGCGATGGGCTAATTCTCCCATCTTGGAGAAGCTCAAGGTTCACGCAAAGAACGAGGGAAAGGTCGTGCGGAAGATGCCTCCGCTGGAATAACGGACTACTCCAACTGCTGCGTGTATTGTTTAACAGACCTGCACCTACACCTCGTCTCCTTGGTTGCTCGCGAGTGGTATCGCTGTACATGTGAGAAGACGTATGCTATGTTCGCAGTTCTGGGTTTTGAAAGGGATCTGTGAAGGGTATGAAGAAAAGCGACGTGCAGAGAGATGGGACGCACCAGGGTCAATGGTTACCGTTCTATATTTTGCTGTAGAAGTTGTCAAAGAGAACGTAGGCGGTGAACGCGACTGCGGCGACCCCGAAGCCGGGAAACATGCTGGAGAACATGGCGCGATTGGAGAAGACGGGGTGTTTACGCCAAGCTTCTCTCTTGGCCCATGGATCGCGGAACAGGGGCGGGTTGGCCATACTGTGGGACCTGAGCAGAACGCCCGAGGGTGGAGGAGCGTCACGCACCTGACAAACGGACTTGATAGTGCCGCAGCCGTCCACACCCGGGCCACAACCCACATGTTTCAAAGTCACGTGCATCAATGCTTTAGGGCAGGTTCGGATGGACTTGTGATTTCAACACTCACGCCTCGGCAGGTCGTCCCTTCTTGACTTGTCTGTCTCCGCCTTCCTCCGCCTCTATTTTCTCCTGACCACATACACACACCTTCCTGTCTATTTGTTGCCTTCATAGACACTCTCATGTCCTCGGACGAAGATCTGCCGCTAACTGCCTTCTCTGGCGCTAATGCCAACGGCCACGTAGCAGTCAATGGTAACGGTCGCTCTAATGGCGATGCAGATGACTCTTCCATGAGCGAAGACGACATGCCCTTGGTCTGTGTTCACTTGGTACACCCTATCCCACGATCCCCTATAACATCCCTTCAGTCCCAGGCCAATGGTACCCGACCGCCCAGCAAGGCGCGCCCACAGAAACGTACCGCCGTCCAGGATTCTGACAGTGAGGATGATGACGATGTCCCACTTGCTTCCTCCCCCGCTAAGAAAGCCAAGTCTGCTGCTGCAAGTCGGGTATCTCACACTTCCGTCGCCAACGGCAAGATGGAGAGCGAAAGTGATGCGGCCCTGTCTACTGTGAGACGAAAACGCGCTCCGAACGGCAGGGTTAAAGCCCCACCCTCGAAGAGGATCAAGGTCGAAGATGGGCACGAGGCTGCTTCCGATGATGAACCATTGACCAAGAAGCGTTCATCAGGCAAAGCAAAGGTGAAACCCGAAGAGGATGTGGAGATGGCGGATGCCAAGACGCCACGAAAGCGAGTCTCGAACAAGAAGGCTAAAGAAGAAGGTCCTTCTTCCGAAACCCCTCAGCCGAAGAAGAAGGGGAAGAAGAGAGAGGAAGAGGAACCCGAGGATGTTTACAGGTGGTGGGAGGAGCAAGGTAACGGAGATGGCGAGGAGAAATGGCAGACTCTCGAGCACAACGGTGTTATATTTCCACCTCCTTACGAACCGCTTCCTTCACATGTGAAGATGAAGTACAAAGGTTCCAATCCAATTGTGCTCTGCTTTTTTCCAAGTGACGCTGACCATTCAACTCAGGCAAGGAAGTGACTCTTCCGCCAGAGTCGGAGGAAGTTGCGGGCTTTTACGCGGCGATGTTAGAGACAGATCATGCTCAGGACAAGACCTTCAATAAGAATTTCTTCGAAGATTGGCTCAAAGTCCTGAAAGATCATCCTCCAGTAAGCATCTTTCGACCACTCGTAGTGACATGGGTACATGGGTAATGACGCTTCGATAGCGCAATAAGATTAAGATAACCGAGTTCGACCAATGTGACTTCCGCCCCATGTTTGAGTACTTCGAAGCAGAGAAAGCTAAGAAGAAAGCATTGAGTACTGCTGAAAAGAAAGAGCTCAAGAAACAGAAAGACGCGATGGAAGAGAAGTACGTGACGTGTCTCCTGGATGGCCGCAGGGAAAAAGTTGGGAACTTCCGCGTCGAACCTCCGGGACTGTTTCGCGGTCGTGGCGATCATCCTAAGAAAGGCGCTCTAAAAGTAAGAGCCTGTGTTCACCCTAGGCTGACGGGGTGCGCGGACCACTGACGAACGGAATAGTTCCGCGTTCGCCCGGAGGATATCACCATCAACATCGGTGAGGACGTTGCCATTCCCGTTCCCAACATGCCCGGGAACTGGAAAGGCGTGGTGCATGATAAAACTGTGACCTGGCTTGCCAATTGGGTCGAAAACGTCAATGGCAACTACAAGTACGTATTTTTGGCCGCTGGTAGCTCTCTGAAGGGCCAGAGCGACATGTCGAAGTTTGAGAAAGCGCGTGAATTGAAGGTAGGAGTCGACGTCATTTCTTGTATGACTTACTTATTCTTTGGCAGTGCCACGTTGCGAGAATTCGTACAGATTACCAAGCCGACTTGAAGAGTAAAGTCATGGCAGACAGACAACGGGCGACCGCCATGTATTTCATCGATCGTCTGGCTCTTCGAGCGGGTAACGAAAAAGGAGAAGATGAAGCTGATACCGTCGGCTGCTGCTCATTGCGCTGCGAGCATGTCACTCTGGAGGCACCTAATTTCATTGTCTTTGATTTCCTCGGTAAAGACTCCATTCGGTATTACAATCGCGTCGCCATCGAGGCGCAGGTGTTCAAGAACATCCGTCTCTTTAAAGACAATAAGGAAGAAAGTGACAACCTGTTCGATCGCGTCAACGTAGGTTCACATTGAAGTTGCTTGTGCAAAACTAATACATTCTACTTTAGACATCACTTCTGAACAAGCACCTTGCATCGTACATGAAGGGCCTGACGGCCAAGGTGTTCCGTACCTATAACGCATCCATAACTTTCCAGGAGCAGTTAGATGAGGGCACTCCGGGTGATGCCTCGGTGCAAGAGAAATTGAACGCGTACAACCATGCCAATCGCATGGTCGCCATACTTTGCAACCATCAAAGGAGTGCACCGAAGACACATGAGCAATCCATGGGCAAGATGCGTGACCGTGTACGTATCTTGCCGCAGAGACAGCCATATAACATACCTAGTTTCCCTTTAGCTTCGCGCTCTCAAGTACGACCGAATGAAGCTGCGCCACGTCCTTTTCAATCTCGACTCCAAATACCAGAAAAATAAGCTTTATGCTGACGATGAATCGGACATCGACGACGAATGGATCGCCGAACATGAAGAATCTCTGAAAAAGAAGGATGTCGAGAAAGCGGAGAAGAAGTTTACCAGAGATAACGAGAAACTCGTCGAAGATGGTAAAGAAGCTCTGGACGATTCTACCCTAAAGGATCGCATCGCCGTCATCGAGGCAGATTACAAGAGACTCGCCAAGGAACGCGGCACGAGCAAAGCGGCCTTGAAGAGAGAGCGCCCCGTGGAAAAACTCGAGGAGGCTGTCCAGAAACTTGACGAGAGGATCAAGACCTTCAAGTTACAAATGGATGATCGTGAGGCAGGGAAGGAAGTTGCATTGGGCACGAGGTACGTCGCAATGTGTGTTTTGCGTGTGAACTGCTTCCTGATCCATCGTTGCATTTTCCAGTAAAATTAATTACCTGGATCCTCGGTAATTGGGTGTCGTGTCTGTCGTGTGACTACTGACGTCCTTTCAGGATCACCGCTGCGTGGTGCAAAAAGTACGATGTCCCCATAGAGAAAATATTTACCAAGACGCTGCTCAACAAATGTAAGTGATAACCCCTTCGGTGTTGATGTCCGCCGGTTAACGAACCCATTCCAGTCCCATGGGCGATGGAGGCAGAAGAGGACTGGAAATTCTGAGTCCGGCCGATTCTATATCGCTATTTATACCGTGAACCGAAGGGACTCGACTGATACCGGCAGGGACAGTTGCATCCTGCATAATACAAGAATGTATCCTAGCCACGTAGAGTGTTTCCGTACAACAGAGGGCCGATTGCTCCGATTATCTGGTCACACGAGGCGTGTTTGGTCGAGTTTTTGCACTTAGACGCCGGCTTTTATAAATCGGGGTTGCACTGCAATGACGGTTGCAGGCAAACCTCTTTCACGCTTCAGCCACGACCAACACGCTCCCCATGAACAGACCAGCCCCGACGGCACCCTCAGGCCAATTTACCACGAATTCCGCCTTCGCAGCCCTTGCTGTTGAGGACCCGGAGGAATCTGATGAGGAGTTTGTCCAAGAGGGACATGGCAGACCGTCTGACACGTATGTACTACTTTGGCATTCGGCTACCCATGCACCCATACCGCGTTGGCAGCACGGAAATACGCAAGTTGTCGAAGTCGCAACTCAAAAAGCAGCAGAAACATGCACGAACCGAGAGGCGGAAGCAAGCGAAAGCTGCAGCCAAGGCTGCAACGTCGGAGAGCTCGCCCAGAGCCACACCTTCATTGGAACAGTCTGCAGCACGTTCATCGACCGTCGCTGATGGGGAGGCACTCTCATCTGGGCCCGAGTATGCGCCGCCTGAATCCAGCACCGAGACGGACCAGGAGGAAGCTTCCCTTACGCCGGGACCATTCAACGGCAATGTTTCGACTGATGTCAATTCCGACGGTTCGTGAAGGTTGTTGCAGGGTGTTTCCATTCCCTTGATGGCCTAGTCACAGCTTCAGCTCCCATGTTGGCTGAGGTTGTAAATTTAAAACACCTCGCGACGAAGGAGCCTACACCCTTGCGATCGCAACCGGATGCCGAGCGCGCTGTTAAGGTCAAACCAGACGTGCAAGATGCAGTGGAAGCCGCCGAACGCACAAAGAAACGTCAAAATCTGATCACGAGGACCCTGTGGACATTCATTATGATTGGCGTGTTCATGGGTGAAGCTGCCTACCTTGTGTCTGCGAGCTTGGATGTTGACCTCGAGATTAGGTCTTCTTGTCATGGGTCACGCGTACTTAATCCTCCTTGTAATGGTATGCCAAACACTGGTATATCGAGAGGTTACGGCCCTCTTTTCACTGAAGGATGTGTCTCCGGAGACGACGGAACTTACAGTCAAAGGGCACAAAGATCCTTGGAGCAAAACGCTGAACTGGTACTTCTTCGCTGTGACTAACTACTTCCTCTATGGAGAAAGTATCATATATTACTTCAAGGTACTTTTCCTCGTCCTTATGTCCTCACGCTCACGATGTTCTGCAGCATGTAGTATTCACTGACGGGCAACTGCTTCCATTCGCGACGAATCACCGCATGATTAGTTTCACACTCTACACCATTGGCTTTGTGGGCTTCGTATTGTCGCTCAAGCGTGGTTATCTCAAGCAGCAGTTTGGTCTCTTTTGCTGGGTTCATATGAGTTTACTCTTGATCGTGGTTTCCAGGTGGGATATGACTTCCCGAGCGAGAACTAGGTCTGAAGCATTTCCAGCCACTTCATCATTAACAATATCCTCGAAGGACTGATTTGGTTCTTCGTCCCTGCTTCCCTGGTTATTTGCAACGATGTGTTTGCATATATTTGGGGTATTACACTTGGTCGTACCCCGCTGATCAAGCTCTCTCCCAAGAAGACCGTCGAGGGATTCGTCGGTGCATTTTGGAGTACTCTGATTTTCAGCGTGATTTGGGGGAGTTACTTCATGCAGTTCAACTACATGACTTGTCCTGTCCATGATCTTGGTGTCAGCGTATGGAGCAACGTCCAATGCGCTCCAAATCCCGTCTTTATCGCTCAAGAGTGGGAAATCTGGACGCCATTGAGAGTATTTCTGTCACAGCTCGTGCGCACGGCGTTTAATGTTCCTTCTATTGCGCTGACTGCTATCTGTAGCTTGGCCGTCCCGTGACAGTCATTCCCTATGTCCCGTATCAACTTCATCTACTTGTCTTCGCCATCTTTGCTTCGTTGGTTGCACCATTCGGTGGTTTCTTTGCTTCTGGTTTCAAGCGTGCATTTGACATCAAAGACTTTGGCCACAGCATTCCCGGACACGGTGGCATGACGGATCGCATGGACTGCCAGTCTGTAGCCTTCACCTTGTGCCTTCTAAAACTCACATACTCGCTAGATTCCTGATGGGAGTGTTCACCTACGTGTACTACAGCAGCTTGATCCGGGAACATCACATCACTGTGGGGTCAATACTGCAGATGATAGTCAGCGGGCTGACCATCGAAGAGCAACTGGAGTTGATGAGGGATTTGAAGAAGTATTTGCAAGGAAGGGGAATTACGAACACATGATTGAAATGCTCGTTAACTTGCGACGGAATCCAATACTATTATTACCCTCAGTAAGAGGACAGCCGCGTCAAGCGATCGTCGATGTTTGCTTTGGTTGCTTTATTGAAAGGAAAACAAGTTGCCGCGATACATGCAGGCTCATAGGGATACTTAGTACAAAAGCGAGGGAAGTCGGTAAAGGAACCCTTATGACCGTGGCTTCTCCTGAAGGTTTGGTCACGAGTGAAACGAGAACAGTTGAGTTGGGATCACCAACCTTTTTCTCTTTCCACAGTGCGAGGAGACCAACGCCAGACACCTTTACGACCTTGAAACGCACACCGGGAATATCACCCTTGGCTTTCCCGCTACGACCAAAGCCAGAGATGAGAACTTCGTCATTCTCATCGACGAAGTTCAGGCAACCGTCATTCTGGTATACCATAAGCAACAGCGGCGTGGTCGCAAGTATTCAAAAGTGACCTACAGGCACGAAGGCCGTGACCTTTTTACCATTCTTAATCAGTTGTACACGAACACACTTGCGGATGGCAGAGTTGGGCTGTTTCGCCTCGACGCCGACCTTCTCGAGGACGATGCCCTTGGCGTGTGATGATCCTCCGGTAGGGGAGGTTTTGAAAACGTTACCAAGGGCACGCTTCTTGTATCCCTTATCCGCCTATACGAACAAGAAGTCAGATCTGACGCGGACCGTTGCTTGGGGAGATATGCACCCAGCGGTTTACGCGACGGTCGTTGCGAAGTTTGCGAGCGGCTTGAAGTCCACGGGGTTTGTTGGCTAAGTCGAGAGCGGGTCAGCAATGAAGAGCCATGTTTCATAGAGATCCACGTACAGCCCATTCTGGAGGTCAGTGAGGTCGATGAGCAGTACCTATGCTTGACGCGAATGGCACACGGTGATTTCCGTGTACTATCACAGTTTATCAGCCACACTTCTCACGCATGACATTTGAAATTCCACTTTTCAGATGCAGTGCCGGGGCGGTGCGGTCCCTCGTCGGGCCGCGGCGCGCACAGCCACTCGGAATCACTATCCTCCATCGATCATCCATGGCGCAACGCGACATCCGATATTTTCATCACGGCAGGTTCACAGTTGCGGGCGGGGTCTTACCAGACGCAGTCACAGCGTATCAAACATTTGGAAGCCCTTCCAACCCATGCGTGGTACATACAATTTTCTATGGCGGGAAGCTTTCTACGGGATGTGCGTATATTGGATCATCTTGTAATAAGAACCAAATATTTCTGATTCAGCTCTGGAACCTCTCATTGGGGATGGCAAAGTATTGTGATATTGAACATCGTGTCTCTGGCTTGGTTGATCCTATAGCAGGTTCTCGATCCAGAAAGGTACTACATAGTGACATTCGCGCTGTTTTGTGGCGGAGAGGTGCGTCGTCACCTCTACCGCTAGGTGAATCACATCAATGGCTGAATTATATAAAGTCGTCCTCTCCATCCAACACGGTAAGCAACATCTCTTGTTCGCCACGACCTGCATCGAAGTAACACAAATGGACAGCCTCTGCCATATAATGGTCCATATTTTCCCGATATTTCATACGAAGACAACATGTACGGGAGGTGATATCTGAGCTCCATTACTTTTTTGCTTACTATCGAATAGCCGAGCTCAGCATGCCGTGTTAACGAAAGCTCTTGGTGTGCAGAGAGTTTACTGTGTTGTGGGCTTTTCAATGGGAGGCCAGCAGGTGAGACCGTCAGCATTAACACTAGTTCGGTTTTTTGACTGATTTTTGGTAGGCTTACCATTGGGCGACGGTATACCCTGACTTTGTAGACAAGATTGCGGTGGTCGTTTCCGCAGCTAGGACGAGTATACACAATAAATGGTCAGTTGCTTGCCGGGCCTGTTTCTACCTGCAGAGCGGTTGATGATGGGCTCAGTATCTTGGAAGGTCCAAAGGCCGCTCTTATAGCATCCAAGGACTTTGAAGGTGGTCACTACGACTCGCCCCCACTCCACGGCGTCCGAGCGTTCGGGCGTGTCCTTGTGGCGTGGGTTTTCAGTTCAAGTGTGAGAAACACGCGCCTGCCCTTCGACGAAAACAACTGATGAACGACTCTCAAGTGGTACAGGGGCCACAACTATCGGATGAATGGGCAGTGAGTCTGGCATCTGCAAAAACGAGCAATGCACTGATGCCTTTGGACAGGTATCCTGATCTCCTCTCTTTCATGCGTGGTGAAGGGGAATCAAACTGGGTACAGAACTGGGATGCAAATGATATGCTTCACCTTCTCAATACTTGGCAAAATGGTGATATCTCCCAAGTCCGGGATAACGGTGACTACGAGAAGGCTCTGAGGAGCATCAAAGCCGAAGTCCTTCTCCTACCGTCTAAGACGGATCTCTTTTTTGCCGTCAGTCGTTGATTAATGACAGTCCGTCGTCTGCTGATTTGGCATTTCGCAGCCTGAAGACAGCGAAATTGAGATGTCGCTTTTACAGAGGGGGAGATTAGTAGTGATTGATACGATCTGGGGTCACCAATCGGAGATTGATCTCATATCTGCAGAGATTAGAAAGTTCCTAGAGGCTTAAGTCTGGAAGATGGGTTTTCGTCTGAGATTTGGTGTACTATTATTCATCGGTTCCGATTTGAGTATAGAATCCTACGGCTAGAGTCCATTGGAAGAATGAAAGAGAAACTTTAGATTTAGCATCGCAGTAATTTGGTAAGTTCATATGTACTGACACTAAGACTGACAAGTAGAAAGCACTCGTTGGGAATGCTGGGGTTTTCCTTCCAAATTTATGTCTTCATGTTCATTTCCTTGGGTCGATAATGCAATTAACCGTATGCCCTCGCGAACGGGAAGATATAAAAATGAAAATGTGATCCAGAATCCAGATGTTGCCAGTTGGCAGCAGCGACCACTGGCATAACATGCAGTCACTGAGCGTAGGGCTTCACTACCACCATCACGGTAAGTTCGGCGTGGCCGGTGGCAAGTTTCAGACAGTGCAGTCTCACAGCATATCAAACATACGACAACCCCAAGAATCCTTTCCGGCATGCTATGATGCAAAGTTCAATGGCACTGTAAGTTCAAGGATTACTTCTGTCTCACTTTTGCCTCACGGCCGTGCCCAGTAGTTCTTACCGAACATCTAGCGGTGTCGAAGGTGTATTGTGTCGTAGGTTTTCTATGGGTGGCCGACAAGCCTATCACTGGCCTGTGATGGTCCGTGGCGTCGTGGAAAGATTTGTAGCTCTGCGCGGACAAGTCCCCATAATCAGTGGTGTTCTCTTTGTCTTGTCTTTGATCGCTTAGTTTGCTATTGATTTTACGAAGTTTCACCGAAAGTCCAAAGCTACAATGTTAGCACCCAAAGATTACGCTGAGGGACACTATGTGTCCACGCCACAGCATGGCGTTCGGGCGTTTAAGAGGGGTTTATCGTGTATGGGCCTATGGGTAAACGGCTAGTCCAAGTGATATGAATCCTGGACGTCCTTACAGTGCACCAGTGGTTTAGGGAGCACAAATACCTTATAGGCGAGGAGTAGGCGGGAGCAAGCGTCTACCCGTTGGTTGACTGTCGTGTGTGCCCGATCCCGCCCTGCTAGGTATCCTGACACGAAGTCATTTATCAGCGAGAGATGGGAGGGGAGATGGAGGTGCCATGACATGTATGATAGCACCTACTTGGCAGAAGGGAGACATCACCATTTACGATAATGGTGACTACGAGAAAGAACTGAAGAGCATCGCAGCTATGGAATTAATCATGCCTTCGAAGACTGACCTCAGTACATACTTCCCGGTTCGTCTGAGACACTCGACTTGACTTATGTGCGGCTAATACACATTTAGCCGGAAGAAAAGTTGAAGTTATCTCAGGGATGCTACATTATTCCCACTGTTCGGGGCCACGTTGCGGGAGGGGGAGTGAATTCCATCAACGTCGAAATATTAATAAGGATTCACTGAGTTTTTGAATCATTGATGGGAAGACACACGTAGCGCGTTCCAGACGGTCGTATTTAGCCGGTGATCATGCCTTGTGAACATTACTGTGGATCGTCATCCCCACTTACACGATCTCATGCAGGTAGTACATCATGCATCATGTTCCAGGACTAGCGGATCGTGTAGACTCTGGTCACGTGTCCAAAGAGACACGTTAACAGCGTGTGATAGTTTTGTGGGTCAAGTTCCTCCAAGACATAACCACGGTTCTAACATGAAGAAATGTCGGAGTCTCCCCGGGTTAAGTAGCATTCTGTTACTTCCGGTGGTCAGCGTCTGCGCATTCTATTTGCCTGGTGCTGCACCTCGCAACTTCGAACAAGGAGAGCAAGTGGACCTCTTCGTCAATGCGCTTACACCGATGTTGTCAGGGAAGGATGACTCCAAGCTAGTATGCTGTCTTGATAGTCTTAATGGCGTCGCATTGACTTAACTTTGCTTGGTCAGAAATCATTGATCAATTGTGAGTATACCCCGAACCAAAGCCCTGCTCGTCTGTTTCTGATGTAGCATCCGACAATAAGATGACTACTATAATCCGGCGTTTCATTTTTGCCAGCCTGAAGGGGGTCCAAAGAGTCAGCCCGAGTCTTTAGGTTCCATTCTTTTTGGGGACCGAATATTCAATTCACCATACGATGTGCGTATAACCGCTCTGACAAGGTCTTTTGTCCTGATTGTGTATATGCCAGATCAAAATGCTAGAGGAGAATGGTACATGCCACACCCTCTGCACCCATCAAGTACCATCGCAGGACGCAAAGTTCATAAATGACCGCATCCGGGAGGATTATGCTCTCAACTGGCTTGTCGATGGCCTGCCAGCAGCAGAGATGAAGAAGGACTTGAAAACTGGCGACATATTTTATGACATGGGTTTCAATCTCGGCGATGACGACACTGACACCCCATACTTGAATAACCATTACGATATTGTGTTGAGGTTCGCCCTACACTTCGTTCACATCATTATCTTATGTGATAGTTATAGGTACCATGAACGTGATCCCGGCACATATCGAGTAGTTGGCGTTCTGGTGTGGCCCTCAAGGTGAGTAGTCTTGCCAGTGACCCGTTACTTTTCTAACCCTGTTTCCTGAAGCCGTGGTGGCCCACAGGAGAATACAGACAGGCCTGATTGCGACTCTAAAGTGCAGCCTCTTCTGCTTTCAGAGGCGCAAACGACGGCCGTCCGATACACTTATCGCGTCACTTGGGATGTAAGCTTTAAGTCACTCTTTCAATTTGTGGTTGTAACAATACTATTAGGAATCTGATACCCCATGGGTATGTGACGGACGGGTTTCGACTTCCAGGTTAACTAACTTCTCCAGGCTACCCGCTGGGACAACTACCTGCATATTTTCGACCCAAGGATACACTGGTTCAGTATTATTAACTCGATCGTGATCGTTATTCTACTCTGCGTCATGGTAGCCATCGTCCTTCTTCGAACGGTCTCGAGAGATGTGAGCGCCGTTTTACCGAAAGGAGAATGACTTAACACTTTTTCGTAGATTTTGCGCTACAATGCCATCGATCTTAGCGTGAGCACCATGCTTTTGTTACCTGCAACCGTTGAATATATTTACACTATTGCAGGAGGATGTTCAGGAAGATTGGGGGTGGAAACTCGTGCATGGAGAGGTGTTCCGCACGCCACGCTTACCCATGCTTCTCGCTGTCATGGTCGGTAATGGTGCACAGCTCTGTGCAATGTGTTCTGTTACGCTTGGTACTTCGTTCGACTCTCGAGCACTCCAGGATATTTACATCCTTTTTGGACAGTTTTTGCTTTGCTAGGCTTCCTCTCCCCATCAAATCGTGGTTCGCTCGCGACAGTACTAATGGTGTGTTGGTCCCTCTTTGGCGGGCAAGTCATACTTCTTGTTCCTCCGATTCTTCACCCTGAAGCATTCTTGCAGAATTGGTGGCTATTACTCCAGTCGTGTGTATGCGTCTCTCGGAGGTGTGAACCGCAGAAAGAATGCCTTTGTGACTGCCACAGTCTTGCCTACGTATGCACCCTTGCACTTTTACCGATCTCAAGCTAAAATCAGGGTACAGCCTAGTTTTTATCGTTATTTTCCTTCTCAATTTTTTCCTACTTGTCGCTGGGTCCTCGGGAGCTGTTCCCTTCAGTGCGTGACTTTGCACCGAGACCTTGGGAGGTTGATGATTTTGGTTGTAGCGACGATGCTTCTGATAGTCCTGCTATGGTTCGGAATCTCCGCGCCCCTTTCGGCTATCGGTTCCTATATCGGATCGCGGCAGGGGGTGCGCCAAGCTTCCCTGACTTACTTGACCGACTGACTTAGATGGATGGATTTAGTCTGTTCCTCACCCTGTAAGGGTGAATCAAATCCCCAGGCAAATACCTCCTACGCCTCGTTATCTCCAACCTTGGGTATGTTGTACGACATATAATATCTGGCCACGTGTGACACTAGAATAGGCTGCCACGTTACTCGCTGGTGTTCTACCATTCGGTAGGATTGCTCATGTTTCTTATTTTGTTTTGTCTATTTATTGATTTTGCAATTCTCCTGCAGGTGCTGCATTCGTCGAGTTGTACTTTATCATGACAAGTCTTTTTGCTTCGCGTGCATACTATGCATTCGGTTTCTTGGCTCTGACAGCCGGGGTAGTTTCACTGACGACTGGAACAGTCGCAATTCTCTTCACGTACTTTGTTTTGTGCGCTGAAGAATATCGGTGCGTCTTGTTCTCCTTCTAAGCACTACATTGTTACTGATAGAGCCACAGATGGCACTGGCGTGCATTCATGACCGGAGGAGGGAGCGCATTCTGGATTCTTATATATGGCCTGTTTTACTGGGCTTCGCGCCTCTCTCTTAATTCCTTTACCAGCGTCGCGCTATATCTGGGATACTTGTTTCTCATCTGTCTGTTCGACTTCCTCGTCACAGGTGGGTTCTTTTATAACTCATGATTACATTTGATGACTCATTGTGCTCAGGAACGATTGGGTTCCTCGCATCTTACTGGGTTGTGCGTAGACTGTATGGCGCAATCCGTGTTGACTAGCCTGTAGACCTTACGCCCTCCTGTATTTATCGCATTGGACAATAACGTCTCTTTCTCGGCGCTCTGCTGCGGACTCATCTGGAGCCTTGACATAGACTCAATCTTTCATTGGATTCAATTGATAGCTGAAGGCGGGCTTCGACAGTTGTACGTACACACTCTGGTCTAATACTGACCCATCATCAGACATTCATTTCGTTCTTGAACATGCGTAACCTGCTTCCAATAAAGGCTAAAGAATCGCGGACGCAATATGGACGGACACTTGTTCAGCATGAACCAAAATTTTACAGGGAATACATTCAGTGCGTTGGAAAAGATGTCAATTTACATCCCACAAGAAATTTGACAGATCCTGCACATATCACCTACCGCCCAATCGAACCAGCAGCACACCCGAGTTTCCCGGATCTATCTCGACTTGATGTCCGCGCCTAGAAGGCTGGGTTAACGATCGTCGAAGATGCAGGTCAGAAATACAAATATTCACGACTGCATATCGTTTTGTATTTCAGGTCTGAGCCGAGAGATGCCACCTTCGGAATGATTACCTTGACCTGCCAAAGACGCGAGGTTCGAGCCTCAAAACGTACAGAAGGCATGTACCTACCGACGATTAACCGGATCTCAGAGTCACCCCTTCGATAAGCGTCCGTGATAGCTTTCTTGGAATACGCAATTGCCTCTTTCACGAAGAGACCGTGAAGGTCGACCTCGTCTGGCCCTCTGTCCTGCAGACCCATATCGTGGAGTGCAAGGTATGACACCTCCACTGAGACCTTACCTGGTTATTCTCTGAAAGCAATTCTCATTAGTCGATGTGCCTACTGACGAAGTATCTGACACTACCTTGAAATACGATGGCACTGGCTTTGGCGTCGAGTTTTTCCATCTTGGCGGCATGGCGTTTTCCTTCTTCTGAAAGCATCTTGGCGCGAGTATGGTCACGGCGTTGATAGGCCTCTTGGCTCTGTCGATAACACTGGGTCATCAAGCCGCCTTCTTTTCTGGCCTTGGCTCGGAGGGAGTCGTAGTCTGAGGCTTCTGCCCGTACGCGGTCATCTCTCTGGGAAGGCTGGGTGTCTTCCCAGTCTCGCTGCTGGCTTGCTTGTTGGGCCCTAGCCCGGAGCGTCGCGAAGTCTGAGACTTCTGCCGGAACACGGTGATCTCTCTGGGAAGACTCGATGTTCTCCCAATATTGCCGCCCATCGTGTCGGCGAACTGGACGTTGAGGGAATTCGTGCGATTTGGTACGAGGGCCCGGTGGACGATCATCTCGATCGTCTGCGAAGAAAAGTTGATATAGCGCGTAAGCAGCGGTAACACCTGCGATCAGGTATTTGAACATGGCGGAGCGGTAAACAGAAAACGAGGCAGGGAGAGAGGCGCCCAGGAAGCACGTCCGAATTAGCCTCATGGCTTCGGATCCGGCCGCAAGCATACAAAGGTGCAACCATGAGAGGTGTAAACAGAACGTCGTTCCACAGCTATGCAAACTACAGTACGACACATGCGAAATGGTGAGTAGTCGAAGAATGTCCTGCTACAGGTGTAAAGAGTCCAAGGAGTCCATCAGGTCCGTGAGTGAAGTATGTGTTGTACATCATGAGGTCATCACAAATCATCGTCTCAACTGCATAAATCCATATCGATCATGATGATGCATCGATAGTGAACGTTGGGCTGAAGTTGCCCGAGTCGCCGAAAACTAGTCCAAGTCAGTTGGTTGTCTGGGCGTGTAGATGAGGGAACGTGGACTTACGGACAACGATCCACTCGTCGGAGGGCTCAGTATCGGTAGGGATGGTCACATCGACATGCCCGTCGGTCAAGGCAAAGCCTTGTGCAAGGGGGGTCGACTGGGTAGCGTCGTTGATGCGCAGATAGACCATGCCCTGAGGGTTGGTGACCTCGCTAGGCTCGGACGAGGTGTCCCAGGTGACGGTGTAGGTGCCGCCGGCATTCCAGACAGAGTCAGCCTTTGGGGAGGTGATATGCGGAACCCAGACGTCGCGGGGGACAGGGGTGAGGACGGGGAGGGCAGAGACGAGGGAGAGGAGAGAGCACAAGGCGAAGAAAAGCAAGCTGAACATCGTAAAGGTCGTGACGAGGAGGATGGGGAACCGAGGCGGACCAGACCACCGTTTTATACTGCAGAGCCGCACAGCCGAGCAGTGTGGCCATCATTCCACTGACAAATCAGGCACCTCGTCCCACCTGCGGCCGCTCCAATCTCCGGAGCATCGCCCAATGTCGTCTCTCAAACGGAAAAGATCCATCGCGGACCAGGACGTGGACATAGCCTCTGCACTCACCCGTGAGCACAGCGACGACGACGGGCTCGACCAGTTCATCCACGACGCCATCGCCAAGAGAGACGTCAAGCATGGGACACACATGCTCAAGAAAATCAAGCGAAACGCAAAGGGCGACCTCGGCGGCGGCAGCTTTCAGTCCATGGGTCGGTGCTCCATCCGTCTCTCGCACTCCACTCTCACACAGCACAGGCCTTCATCCGCACCTGCTGCGCGCCCTCACCCTTCAGGGTTATCGTACGCCAACCCCGATCCAGCGTGCAACCATCCCCTCGCTTCTCGCCACGCCTCCACGCGATCTGGTCGGCATGGCTCGTACCGGCTCCGGAAAGACCCTTGCGTACATGATCCCCCTGGTACAGCGTCTCGGTGGACGTCACGTTCATGCTTTTGGTGCGCGTGCAATCATCCTCGTGCCAGCTAGGGAGCTTGCCCTCCAGGTCCTCAAAGTCGGTAAAAGCCTCGCGAAAGGCTGGAAAAGTGATGCAGCGCCTCACGCTGGTGACGCTTATGACATTGACGACGATACCTCTAAATTGGCATCGGGGGAAGGCCTCCGTTGGGGTCTGATTGTCGGTGGTGAAGATATGGACGAACAGTTTGAAATGATCAGCGGAAACCCCGACATGTGGGTGAATCATTTCTTCACCCCTTACTCCGGCCTTACGGTTTACCGGTCACAGTATCATCGCAACTCCCGGTCGTCTTCTCCATCTCATCGTCGAAATGTCCCTCTCGCTTACTTCCGTTCAATATGTCGTCTTCGACGAGGCCGATCGTCTATTCGAACTCGGCTTTTGTGCGGCCCTGTCCGAGATTCTCGCCCGCTTGCCTTCATCGCGTCAAACCCTCCTGTTTTCCGCTACCCTCCCGAGATCGCTTATCGAGTTTGCGAAGGCTGGCTTGCGGGATCCAAAACTCGTCCGTCTTGACGCGGAATCCAAGATAAGTGGCGACCTCCGGATGGCCTTCTTTTCCGTGAAGCATGCCGAAAAGGATGCCTGCTTGCTGTCCCTGCTGAGAGACGTCATCAAGGTTCCCTTCTCTAGCAACGAACGCTTAGAAGGCGATGACTTCTCTAAGGATCCGAAGGGTAAAGGCAAAGGCAAGGCAAAGGTAAAATACCCTACCCACGCGGCGCCTCATCAAACCCTCGTATTCGCAGCCACGAAGCATCATGTCGAATATCTCTCGGCGCTACTCACTGCTGCAGGTTACGCCGTCTCTGCCCTATATGGCTCTCTCGTGCAGTCTACGCGGACTTTTCAAATGTCGCAATTTCTAGCGGGCAAGACTCAAATTCTCGTCGTCACAGATGTCGCTGCGCGTGGGCTCGACATCCCGGTACTCGAGCACGTCATCAATTACGACTTTCCTGTCGGCGCGAGGATTTTCGTCCATCGTGTCGGGAGGACAGCCCGTGCGGGGAGAAAGGGGTGGGCTTGGAGTTTCGTCACACATGCAGAAGCCGCGTATCTATGTGATCTACAACTCTTTCTCGCGCGCCCGCTGCTGGGCATCCCCGCTTATCCCCCGTCCACTCGGTCCTCCGAGGGGCCGTACACGCAATCGCTCATACTCGGCTCCTTTTCGCGGGATACCGTCGATGCGGAGGTAGAATACATCCGCACTCTACACTCGGCTCACACCAGTTTACACAGCCTCCGCGACGTCATGGATCGGGGACAATCTATGTATGAGCGAAGCCGAGGGAAAGCTAGCGCTGCGAGCTATAAACGGGCCAAAGAAATGGCCAAGTCTGGAAATGGGTGGGCTGGGGATGGCCAAGGAATGCATCCAGTGCTCTCACTCATGCAGCAAGCAAAGACAGACGACGGCGAAGTCGTCGCGTCCATTGACGAGGAAAAAGGGAGAGAAGAAAAAAGATTGGCCATGGTTCGGGCTGTGAGTGCGTTCAAGCCTGCAGAAACTGTCTTCGAACTCGGGGCGCGGGGTAAAGGGGCGAATGTCAACACTGCGTTGATGAGGGAACGTAGGAAGGCACTAGCGAAAGCGGCAGAGCGATTCGTGCCGCCGGCATCCTCATCCATAGCCGTTGAGACCGACGATGAAGAGTCGTTATTTCAGGGCGATGTCGACATGGAGATGGCTGACGAAGAGGATATTGCGGTATGGATGCTCCGTGTTTGATCTTGGTTTGGACCCATGGATCTTTCGCAGGCTGTTTTCAATACCTTGGACAAAAAGAAAGATAAAGACGACTATCGTGACGAGGAGTTCTACATGTCGCACTATCACAAGGACGTCCACACGGAAAAAGGGTATGTCTCTTTTCCACATGTTACATTGATTCCATGCTGACCACGGCGGCTTACCAGATACTCACTTAGTGACGGTGCATCTTCGTTCGCCGCTCAGGCGCAGGGGGTTACGTTCGATCTAGCGGACGACGTCACACTGGCAGAGAGACATCGACACAGCAAGATGACGTGGGATAAAAAGAAGAAAAAATTCATCAAGGGAGACGGTATGGGCGCAGACAACGTCAAACTCGTGCAGACAGAGAACGGCACGCGTCTTCCGGCGACCTACCGGAGCGGTCGCTTTGATGAATGGAAGAAGAAAATGAAGGTCACTATACCGAAGATTGGGGAGCGGGAAGCAGCACGGCCTGCTTCTGTGCGTACAAATGGCGGAAGGCGATGGAGACACAGCAAAGTATTGGAGGCGAAGCCGCTCGATAAGCTTTCCAAGGGCTATGAACGGAAACTGAGGCAACTGAAGAAAAAGGAAGAGCGTGTGGTCGGCGGAGGGGTTGAAGGTTCACAAACGACACCAACGAACAAGCTCTCAAAGACTAGCGGCAAACGACTCGGAGGCAAATCCCTCCGGCGCGTTAAAGGTGAAATCAAGACGGTCGATCAGATTCACAGAGCTCGGAAAACTGCGGAAAGGAGACGGGCGAAGAACGCCCGACCGAGCCGAAAAAGTAAAAGATAGCATACTAATCGTTTGTCCTATTACCAATGTCACAGTATTCCCACTTTGCGCCTCGCCCGGGTATCACGGGTACCTCGACCCCCTGGAGCAGGTCCAAACCCACACTTCTCAGGGCATTGACGCACCACTCGGGGTATCCTTGTTCACCGAAGTAGTCCTTGAAGAACGTCCGAAGGTACTCTGGGAACCTTCCTTCCACGATCGCATCTCGGGCCCCGCCCATCACTTGTGCCTGGAAAACCAAGTTGTGCTGCGTCAGTGCTGTAAGAGACACGTCAGAATGAAGCGGTAATTAGAGGCGAAGTTCCAGATACCGTGCGCGCCTGCGGTCTCGATCGTGACGATGTGATGTAACATCGCACGGGGCGTTCCAGTGCTACACGTCGGACACGGACATTTATCGTCGATTGGTTCCATGCTCTTTGCATGCTTCTTTAGTCCTGAGCAAGAATCAGCACTCTGTCTGATGGGATCCGGTGTATACGCACGAAGGTTCAGTGGACCGTTGAACGTCAAGGCGACTCCAAACCTGGCGGTCCGAGTAGGGAATACGCAGTCCGCCTGCGACTTTCCGTCAGCCAAAGTCCCCTGGCCACGTTGGCGGGACGTACCATGTCAACGCCCAATGCTACGCAGACCAAAAGATCTGAGTAATGGAGAGTCAGTCATGACTGGATGGCAAAGCGTTATGGGCGATAGTACCCTCCGCAAAGCCGATGCCCATTGAATACCGTGGTCCTGGATAGGCGACATGAACCCCTGTGTCGCCGCAGGATGTTAAATGGGACTTACGGTCGACTGGTAATTTGTCCGTACATTGTTTAATGCTGTATACGATGATGTTGAGAAAAATAAAAGAGCAACCGTGTATGGTCCTAACATTCTCCAGAACACATCTGGATGCGCTCCAGGCGGAAGTCGTTTCCTTAATGGTCGGAGAACGTACCTTTCTCTTCGCCTCCGCTCAAACCACCAATGGCAAACCCAGCTACGTGATCCTTTCTTTCGATCATGGCGTCCAGGCACTTATCACGGAGAATAGGGTCCAGCCCGCCTTGAACGATTGCAAAAAGATTTTGCCTGTCGTTCCTACCAGAGCGCTCGTGCTGCGTGATACAGCGATCAAGCCATCGAATAGAACGATCCATGGCCTCGCCTACTCGAGGCCCCACGGTAACGCTACTGACTAGACTTCGTCAGGAGGTTGAGTGGATATGCATCAGGCGACCGAAGAACCAACCGACGTCATCTAATTGCATGATAATATCTGCACCGATGGAGTGTTGTATTGAAATGCTTTCTTCCGGCTTGAAAGGATCATCAGCCACGCGTAATGTGCATACGGTGGTAGATTACAGTCAACATGGTAGGCTCGCCGGTGAAAGGGCTAGAAAATAGAGCTCCTTGCTCTGTGATTTTTGTGAATTTGTCAAGAGAGACCAATTGGAAACCACCACTGTCCTAGACGGGAGAGGATTTGGTTGTTCATGGAATGCGTCGACGGATGGATGACAAGCCCCTACCGTCAAAATATTGCGATGCCATCCCTGGAATGCGTGTGCCCCTCCCGCTTCATCGAGCACTTTGGTTCCTGGTCTCAGATTCAAGTGATATGCATTATTGAGGATGAGGGTGATTCCGAGAGACTCCACTTGCTGTGGTGTCAGTCCTTTGATGGCAGCTTGTGTCGCGACTGGCATGAAGGTCGGCAGCATCGTGATGCCATCTTGAAGATGGGTTCGTCTGGCGTCGTTCTAAGCGGTTGAAATTACTCACGAGCGAGCTTCATGCGGGATACGCGCGCCTTGGTCGTGTGGCATTGTGCAATCACTTGGAACTCCATGAAAGTGGTAGTCGTGGCGGTGCGGCTGAAGCAACGCTGACGGTCCGTCTCGGCCCGTGCCGTTTTCTGGTTTTTGTCACTATGTTGCGTCTCGCCCGTCGATGCGCTCCGAGCTCGATCGTGTCGAAAAGGCATCTCCACAACGGCAGAAACCTCGTCCAAGAACTGAGTTCCAGGCGCTTCGTAGCAAACGCCACCCGGTGAGCAGAGTCGTGTTTACTATCTGTAAAGCGCGTTCATCCAGAGGTTCTCGTGTCAGCCCAGACGATTTCGAGAAGCACCTCGAGCGGCCTCGCACAGTCTACCTTGGAATAGACCCCACTGCGAAATCGCTTCACGCTGGCCATCTCCTTCCTCTAGTCTGTTTGCTACACTTTCGATTGCGTGGTAACAATGTCATTGCGGTCGTGAGTGGTGCACTTGCACATTTGGAAGTGACCTATTGGCTATAGATAGGTGGTGGAACAGGCTTGGTTGGGGATCCTTCGGGCCGAATGACAGAACGTCAAGTGGCTGAGAAAACACAGATTGAGCTGAACACAGCGAAGCTCACTCAGGCTATCCAGAAATTCTTCAGCAATGCGGCCACGTATGCCAAGGAGAGAGCGACCATTCGATCGTCCTCTCTGCCCGCGGTCCAAGTCGTTAACAACTTGACGTGGCTGAAGAACCTCAACTTACTTGATTTCCTACGTACGACTGGCATACATTTCCGGATGAACAGTATGCTCGCGAGGGATAGGTACGACTTTGTTCGTTGTCGTCAGACTTCCTGACCCGCCACCGGCAGCGTGAAGACGCGAATGGATACTCAACAAGGTATCTCCTTCACTGAGTTCACCTATCAGCTCCTGCAAGGTTACGACTTTTACGAGCTGTACAGAACCCACGGGTGTACTATTCAAATCGGCGGATCCGATCAATGGGGAAACATTCTATCCGGTATTGAACTCATAAACAAAGTCGAACTCGGCGCACTGTCTGGTGAAGACCTCGCCAAAGAGAAAGGTTTTGCGTTGACGACGCCACTTTTAACCACATCGCGAGGAGAAAAGTTTGGCAAGAGCGCGGGAAATGCCATTTGGTTGGAACACGACCTGACCAATTACTTTGATTTCTACCAGGTCTGTCCAATCTTTTCGTAGGGTCTTGATGTTCATTCCATGAGTACAGTTCTTCTTGCGGACTACCGACTCGGACGTGGAGAAATACCTCAGACTATTTACCCTCTTACCTGTAGAGGAGATATCCTTCGTTGTGCGCGATCATGAGGTATGCTCCCTATTTCACCCGCCAACGTGACTAACACCAGCTAGGCGTCCCCGGAACGTCGTATTGCACAAAAGTTACTAGCAGAGGAGGTTACATTAATGGTCCATGGCTGTTAGTCGCTGCCTCATCAACGTTCGCTGCAACTGACGTTCTCTATCGTTAGCGGGAGGATTGGAAGCTGCCAGAACCGCTACTCAAATTCTCTTCGGCAAAGATTATACTACGCTGACGGCGGAGCAGATCATCAAATCACTGGGCGGCGATCCTCGACTCGTGTTTTGCACTGAAGAAGAGATGTTTAACACCTCGTTGCCGAACCTCGCCGCGAATCACCAGCTTGTCTCATCAAAATGTAAGTCCGTCCACGTCACCTTCGATGCTCGACTAACCACCTAGCAGCAGCGGCACGTCAGTTAGCTGAAGCGGGTGGATTATACCTCAATAACGAAGTACGACATGATCCTCGCTTCGTCTTGAGCCGAGAGTGCCTCATCGACGGTAGAGTGGCCATCGTGCGTGCTGGCAAAGACAATCATCGAATTTTCGCTCTGAGATAGACTATTTGCCATGTTTTTATTATGTTGTCATCTAATCAATACTTCCCAAGGCCTTGTACTGGAGTAAATTACATTCAAGGTGGATTCACTGTTTGAGGGCTTTGGCCCTTCGGACTAGTTGTGCAGGCGACTGAGCGATGGAACTAGTATTGTGTGGATGATCTTTTTGCAAACAGGAGTGCAAGATCCTACACCAGGGACGGATTTAGCAGGGAAGCGTGAAAATTGGGTATGATCTCTAGTATGATAACAAAAGAAGAAACGCTCAAACCAAACCTCGTCAATACAACTGGGTATGAGTGTTGGGCTCATGAAGCGATATCGTCCTACGTCTGCCATCTGTTCAGAGATCACAAACTCGAAACCCACTGAATACAGGGAGTTCATTTGATGCCACCCTATGATATGCATCATTTCCCTAAGGAGGAGCCTGCTGTACTAACATCCCGACGAATGAATGTCCTCCCTGGAAAACATCGGTGATGGAGCCTTTGGCTGCCAGCTCTCAAGGCTGCCGTCGTGCTGTCGTTGGAACGAGGGGCAGTGCCCTGGCTGTGTTGAGACAACTCCCCTGGGATTCCTCCGATGAATACCACTGCATGCCACAACCAGTTTCCTCGGTCTCCACGAACAAAATTCTACTCTCGACGCAATGGTATTTTCAGCGGGAGAATTCTTGGGCCAGCGTTCGGCAGGCCTCCTTGCCCCTGCGATTTTTTGCTGGGAACATCCGTGGCAGCAGCGGCTGATCAATCGAGGTAGGTTTTTAGCTCGGTCGTCGACAGCACTCTACTTACCACCACAGAATTCCAATTTGCTTCATGGACGGTCCGCTCTGTCCATCATGGTACGCCTTGGTCGTGGCGTCTCTCCAGCTTTCTCTCCCTCTTACTTCAGAAGCCTCAACCAACATTCGCCGCGTCCGCACGTTCGGGGCCAATACGTGTTGCATTACTCTCGTGTGGCGAGGATGTCGATCACTGGCATTCAGTTAGTGATGTTCGTGAGCGCTAGACACCGCTGCCAGCTTTCGTCCCACTATAAAAACCCCATGGACCAGTCGACGAATCGCTCACCTCTTGTCCTCTTCCGCCCCGCCGTGCCTGCGTCCACTCCTCATCCGCTCTCATGTAAGATCCGAAGAAAGACATACCTGACGTCATCCGCACACTCTGCACGACACGCGATGCGAACGAGCTGGACTCTGGCGTCAGCAAGTACTTTGCCTCGGACGCCAAGTTTTCGGACTCGCTGTGCACTGCCAACTGTCGAAACGAAATCTTGGGTCTCTTCGAGCGGTGCAGGCTCGCTTGCCTGGATACCAAGATCGACGCGAGGAGCGTTCGTGATTACGAGTCCTGGTAGCCGTTGGGCGGTTTGCTGACGACCTTGCAATCCCAGTGTATGAACGTCCTCGTCGTCGAGGTCATGGAAACGGTCAACATGCGGTTAAACCCCTTTCCGAGCAAACGGGCAGGTGAGTTCACGTTGTTGTGCAGCTTCACCCCAGCGTCTCATCTACCCTAAGGATGATTGTCCGGCTCCAATTGCGGAAAGTGAACGGCAGGCATCATGTCATCGTGGCTGAGGAAGATTTGTCTTGGAAATTCGGATGTGATTCAAGTTTAAAGTTGCTCTTATGTAATTGCTTTCATCTCGTAGAATGGTTGGCCATTTGGACCTCCCGTCAGATAAATACATATGGACCGAACTTTCAGCACCTTGATAACTGAATCGAGGGGTGAATCGATGCTTACCAAAATCACTTTTACTGTAAATACGAGGTCGAAAAACATGATGTCGACGGTCTGAGAAACACTATTGAGATCTGCAGCCAGCTGCACGCAGCTCTCTGCCACGTTCTGAAGTCGAACATCACAGGGCCCTCGTTACTAAGTATCGCACATGAGAGGAGCACAGGTATTTCATCGGAAGAACAAAAGACAGGGGGATCGTTATCCAACACTCCTAGTTCTGAGTGACTTGGGCGAGCTTGCCTGCGTAGTGAACGTAGCTCCGCCGAACAGGGCGCGCTAGCGAAGCATGCTGAAGCTCTCCTAAGCTCTCCTTGGAACACTCCTTGGTAACCCCGAAGCCCTGCTTGCAGATGAACTTGGCCGGGGTCCACTTCCACCACTGCCAACGCTTACCGTTGCACTAGCTGACCTCGTGCGAGAAATGGTAGAGGTAGATGTGGATGCTGATAATCGCCTGTGAATTTCCGAGAATAGAAAAAACATCAACGCGTACCAGTCCGTGATGAACCTCTCGCTCCACGGGATGCCATTGCTGTTGCAGTCGCTCGCGTCCCCCTCACGCCCCGAACACCGCTGCTGACGACACCCGTACCCCGGCCCTTGGTGGGAGCCTTGGCCGCAAGGGCTGCCGCCGCCTCCTGTTTAGCACGTTCTTCTGCCTCTCTCTGCGCTGCTTCCTCGGCTTCCCGCCGCGCGCGTTCCTCGGCCCCCCTACGGGCTGCTTCCTCCCTCTCTCGCTCGAGTTCGGCACGTTTGACGGCCTCCTCATGCTCCTTGACAAGGAGTTCCTCGTCCTGATTGGCATCGATTCAATGACACCCATACAAACCCGGAGTATACTCACAGCATCTGCACCCTCCCATCGTTCGTCAAAGATCAAGCGCGTGACCGTCTCAGACTTAGCGAGCAAATTCGCGTACTTGTCCAGGAGCGCGTCCGTCTGCGACAGCTGTTCCGCCACTTGCTGACAAGCGCCGGACGCGTCAGGCTCTGATTCGGACAGCGATCTGCCGAACGAGGCGCACCTCGGTTGCGCCCTTGGTCGCTTGCAGGGCGTCGTTCAACACCGCAAAGGACGCGTTGAGTTTCTTGAGGACGAACAGATCGCTTTTCAGTTTTTCCTCGCGCGCCTTTTCGGCGACGATGCGCTCCACTACAGTGTCGTTTGCGTCGTCGTGCTCGCCAACGCTCACTTCGCCTCCTTCTTCGTACTCTTCGCTCTCTGTGATAGCACTGTGTTCGGCAGGAAAGCGCAGCGGCGCAGGGGGCGGTGCAAGGAGGCTGAAACGAGGACCATCGGAACCGTAGGGTTTCTCCGATAACGATAGTTCAGAGAGAGAGAGATCCGCGCCGCCAGGACCAGTGTGGGCGTGCGAGGACACGTCAAAAGAATCGGGAGATGGCAAGGACTGAATGAGAAGATGCGAGTCCCCCTCAAAGCCGAATGGTACCGATGACGATGGCGTTGACGGCGACCACGGTGGCATCGTCGGTTGTAGATCCAGGGAAAACCTCCGCGAGTCATTGGCGCGCGTCCACGAGTCAACAATTGCTAATACACACCGTTGCGCGGTAGTCTACTATGATATCCTTTTATTCATTCACTTTGCCTTTACCCCCGACGCTTCTGGACAACCCGACAGCTCCCGTCAATCCCGCATAGTTGACTATACTACTTCGAAGTCCCTGGGTCAACCCCACGGTTCTGAATATGCACGTGTCCAAGTTGAAGAGAAGACAACCAAGCCTGAGAGAAGCTGCCGCAAGGGGCAGAAGCGGGAAGGCTAGGAAACTGATTTGGTCCTGCAGCGAAGAGCGTTATCCCACCAGATCGCAGTGCTACATGATAGGTCGGGTTAATCGAAGAAATTCGCAAAGCGGTGCTCCAGTTGGCGGCTTTGCCCGAGACTACGGTCCAGATGAGGAGAGGTACCTCAATCCACCACCAAGAAACCAAATTTTGCGAACTGCAAATCCACTTGTTGTGGATCCGTGTGGCCCAGTTCATTGGACAACTAGTCCTGTCGCACATCAATATTCCACAATACACGACCTTCTAGGAGCGTTTATATCCCTGCCGTGTCTTGCACCACCTCAAGCGACAGCCAAAACTTTTTTCTTCCGCTCGTTGTGACCTATGCTAAATGGTGCTGCACTTTGTCAAGCACTGGGCAGTACCCACCCACAGTCGCTCAGGTGACATGGGCAACCGATGACCATCACATGTACTTTTTCCTCGGAGCTAGTGTTGCAGGATCTTGCCGGTACTCGCTGGATACCAAGCCTGTTATTGGGCATGCTCATCATGCACTGTTTGAGGGGGTTTTACAGGCACCCTGGTTAGAATTTGGGCAGTCTCCAATGAAGGACTCTAGTGAAGATGGAACTAAACTTTTCCCTTCCAAGCTTCACATCCGATTTGACTTATGTCACGTGCTTCTAAGGTAGGCCTCAGTCAGATCCAGCAAACCTCAGGGTCCTGTGACCGATCTGTGACACAGGGACAACTGACATTTTTACAGCATAGCGACCGGAGAGTTGACCAAGCGAGCGCGGGACACCGCTAACACCTGGGGCAAGGCTGGATTCGCCCTGCGGTAGCGGCAGCCCACGAGTGGATACTTAGCTGACTTGTGAGTATCGTACAGCGTACAATCTGGGCAAAAATATTATCCTAATCATACCATACTCGTATGGATTCTAAGCTTAGGGTAATGCTTGCAGTTGGCGCGACGCGACGCGCTGTGCCGGCTGCTCACGGTCTGCGCGTCGGACACTGCGGGCAGTCGGCTCGGAGCAACGGCAATGATTTGGTAACACCATTTACATTTTGTTTTCTGCTGGCAGCTGCTAACCACTGCAAGGTCATCTTCTCCCGCAACTGTGACATTAAAAGAAAAGTAAAAGCAGTGAAATGTTCAGAGTGTAGTTTACACCAACTTACTGCCAGCCGATCCCGACTACATGTGCTGTACGAATACTCTATACATTTTCAGTGCATTTGTCACGCAAAATCACGCTTTGGACCCTGAGGTTTGCTGGATCTGACTGAGGCCTACCTTAGATATTACGAATTCAGACTATTCAGGGACGTGGTGGCTGGGCGATCGTGAGCATTGCTTCAGGGACTCGGACAGGTGTAGGTGCCATCGTGATGTAAAGCAGATCATGTACCGAATGTGCCTCGTACACTTCACCGCGACATAAATTAGATATCCTAGAGGTACAAAGACGCATCTCAAATGTTTCATCCATCGATGTGCAAGTTAGAAACCCGCACAGGAGGAGATGGTCGTCCAAACACTGTTCTGGAATGCCCAAAACCCGTAAGTCAGGACAGTCACCGTCAGTGCGACCAAGAAACACGCAAGATCACAGAGGGCCGATAGCCCCGTGAGATACGCCAGCCGTCGGGCTCTAGATACATTTCGCCAACGTATTCTCCCCATCCTGAACCAGCGAACATGGTCCACATCACGACTGACAAGGAAATGCCTGGAAATGCAGGAAGGTACTCACTCTGCAGCGTTCATCGGAACCATAGTGCCCTTAACAATAGGCGAACGTACGTCGGCTTCCGCTGCTATACCCCGATGTGATACTTGCGTGAATCCAGCAAGTGCAAATGAGCAATTCTCATCCAAATCGAGCCGCTGCTGGGAAAGTGTCTTGGTCGGGGTGCTGGTATCCTGTATATCACTTGGTATCTTGGTGATTGGAGACACACTGGCGTCGACGTATCGAGGACCGTTTAGTCTGGGGGGCTCTGCCGGGGGAGAGCGAATACAAGCTTCGTAAGAGCTCAGCGGACTTGAATGAGCCATAACAGCGTTTGGTTGGTCTTGGCCGTCGCAGGGCAGCAATTGGCTATGGGATTTGCCATCGTTTCTGGGGGTGGCTAACAACACCGTGGACAGTTCTGTGAGCTCTTCGTCGCGCACTGAATCAACGTTTTGTTCCTTCCTCTTGCCCGTGCGGTCTTCTACCAGCAGACGTGAACCGCAACTCAAACATTTACGTTCGAGTTTCTCGTCTTGTAAATTGGGCAAGGACACGTTTGGAGGGGGTTTCAAGTGTCTTCCACGGCCAGCTCTGACGAACGGACTGTCCACCGGTAAAACTTGGCATCGGAGTTGCGGGCTACCCCGAACAGTCTCGTGGCTAGGAAGAGGAGAAAGCTTTCTCTTGACAGGGCTTGGTGGTCGCGTCCAAGGCCGGGGTTTGACCTTGTCCGGATCGAAGACGCGGGCCTTTGGGAGCCAAATACGAGGATCACTGCTCGCCATATCAGCAAGGCTGGCCAGGCTTCGGTACTTTACACCCTTGTTCTTCGACGGCGAGTCCGAACGCAGAGGTGTACACCTCGATGGCTTCGGGGTGTGGTCTTCTGCATCGAATGTCAACGGTGTGGAGCGAGGCGACTCAGAGTCCCAGTCCGACATGTCGAGCTGCGGAGGAATTTCGTTGAAGTCCATTTTCAAAGAAATACTTGGATAGGCTCGCGAGGTGCTCGAAGTGAAGGTGAAGTGGGGCGAGGGTTGTGTTCCTGGGCCACCCCGAGGACCGCCATGTACCAGGGGTGGATTGACCCACGTCATATGTGTCGGAGGAGATGAAAACACAGTTGAACTAGAGTTTAACACCGCCGGGTCCGTCAAGGCTCGCTTGAGCTTCGCGGCGCGCGAACGTGTAAGGGAGGAAAGTGGCGTCTGAAACGTCATTGATTCGACCTCTTCGAGTTTCACATCCAGTGGTGTCCTCAGCAACGAAGCCTCTTCCCCGAACGGCGACAGGGGCATCTCCTTCGACTTGCCAGTGGAGGATGATTTGTCTTTCTTGCCTGCGTCTGGGTACGCTTTGACGTCACCTCTTGCCTTGGCAGCTTCGAACGCACGGACGGCCTCTGTCTCTGCAGCGAAGCTTTGGAAAATGGAGCCTCCTGGAATGTTCTTTGTCTTGGGCGCCGCCTCTATCCTATTGGCCAGTCGTGCGTCAAACACAAGCCAGAAGACAAATCAGCGTTCATTCTCGCTAAAGACGCGTCGAACCGACGCGTCTCGGAGGGGAGCGTTCAGTCGGATACATACCAGGTCGAATATACGCCGGGCTCTGTGCCAGTTATCACCACATACCATTTTTTCTGGTGAACCATGAAGAGAGAAATAGAGCGGCGGATTACTGGCGTTACGGCGTATGGAGAGGGAACGTCGTGGGGGAGGACAGGAGGTTATTTAATTTATGTTCAACTTTCGTGACCCCCACTAATTAGATCGCGTCTAATACGTAAAAAGCCGTCGTTGGCGTGGGCCGACACTAGTACGAGCATTGGACGTTGAGATGTTCCTCGGCAATAACATGAGATTATGGGTAACCAGCCAGTGTCAATCTATAATTTGATATGAAATGACAGCCCTTGCTAATCCGTTCCATGCACTACCTGTCATACGGCTATGTATCCACCGCGACTCGACCGTCGTGTGCGTACATTTGAACATAGGTGAGCAATGACGTCTTGCAACATATAGGGTACCTCTCTCCAGAAGTCGCGATGGCTGTTGCGATTCAGATACGAGATCACCGACGAAAAAGGTCGACTCACGGTATTAGATCCCAACCACGGGCGCCGTATGTAGAATAGTTGTAGTATGCTCCCAAGGCAAAGTATGCAACGCACGCAAGAACAAGCCTGTTCACGGATCAAATGACGATGACAGGAGAGTGGCGAAGAAGGTTACTTACATGAGGAAGAAGAACCCCAGACCGCTCCCAACATTCTCAATGGGCGCTTCTCCTTCCTTACTCCCGCCACTGCCGCCCCCGCCACTCCTTCCGTCATCTTTCGGTGTTTCAGTAGACCCACAGGCCACAGTTGTGTTCCATTCAACCAAAACCTGCCCATTCTCATAAGAGGAAAAATGCGGATCTGTCGTACTCTCTGCACACGTCAACTGGACCTTGAGCGACTGGCGAACGGAGTTTGGCGAGGAGGGAGGGTAGGGAGCACCGTCAAGTGTTATAGCAACACCATTTGGTGCTGGACGGCCCCATTAAATTCGAAGGCGATGTCAAAATTCCATTATTACACGTACATGACAACGCAGAAGTCTCGACATCGAGAGACGACGTTGCGATGGGCACAACTGCCGTTATACGTTCATCACCCGCCTTCCGGTTTATCGTGGTCAGACATGCCCTTGTATCTGGAGGGCACTACACAACGGGGTGCAATCAGCCGAGAAAATCATACCATCTAGATGCCTACCTGGTCTTCCGGCGCCCTATTCTCCAACGCTGTCAGGTCCGCACACAAATCAAACCGCAGCTCATCCTGATACGTCGTCGGGGGTGATTCCCTCGTACGATTGAGAACTCTTGTTCCTCCAAGCCCCGATAAATCGTATTTCAGCTCTCCTACGGAGAAGTGGCAGTCGAACGAGGCCGAGTCTTGTGCAGCGACGGCGAGAGGGGAAGAGAGGAGAAGTACTGCGGAAAATATGTGGAGAGCACGCCTAGGTACCGGATTCTTGCGAGCTGGCATTCTGAGGTCGGTGAGAATGGTGCACAAGAGAACCGGAGCACTGCGAGCCAGCTGAATCTTGTGATTACCTAAGACACGCGTGGACGCGTAAGTGATTAGGCAACTCGAAAACAACCACGCAGTTCAAGTTGGAGCCATGGCAGGTCTTGAAGGCCTCCAGTCTCTTATTTACCACGAGATTCAGCAACGTGGGTCGCTGCTTTGTGCCCAACATGCTCTGAACTCTCTCCTCCGTATGTCCATCACAGCGCTCGCCTGATCTGACATGCTGACGTCGTTCGCGCGTGGTAGAGGGCAACTATGTCAGTAGTACTACCTTCAGGCTCCGGGATCTTCACCACATCGCTCACTTGATTTATCCAGTTTACCGCGCCCGATCTCTCGGAGCTTGCACAGCACATAGATCAGCTTGAGCAGCGCTACAACGAAGATATGAGGGGCCACGCTAGTGCGAACATGGATGACACAGGTACTTCATTATATTTACACAGCCGAAATAACTCACACCGTCTTCCAAGGGTTTTTCTCGGTACAAGTTTTAGAGAACGCACTTCAAGTATGGGGACTGAGGTAAGAACACCTACACCATCTTTCATCCGCGGATCTTCGTTCATCGTACCGATAGTTTTGTTCGATGGCGTTCCGAGGCTATGAAGCCACACCAAAGCCGTCCCGAGTAAGATCACTTGGCAAGCATCTCTGCATTAGGACTCATCGCGATTCTTAGCTCCCAGCTTGCCTTCGTGCTGAATCAAAATCAGCACTGGTATACTCTTCGTCGTTTTGGTAGTTCTGTCGAAAATAGTCACTGGTTCAATTTGGATTCGAGCAAGCCATCCCCTCAGTGGATCAGCAAAACGTACCTGGGCATGTTTCTCCAACAAGCAGAACAAGAGGGTCTGTTGATGATATCGACGAGTATTTATCATACTGACAACCCGTAGGCTATTCTATATTCGTAGTGGTGCCCATCGACCCTTCAAATCGTGACCCTCTTCCTCGGTGTGACGCGGATGACGTTGCGTCGACTGTCGCCGAACCGTCAGCTGGGTCTCGTGTGCTTTCATCTGAGCCTATCGTTGAGGATGAAGACGTGGACCTCCAAACAGCTCTACAAGCCTCGTTGGCCGGCACTGAACGAGAAGGCAGTACAAGCACCACTACAGTCTTCAATAGGCGGGACAACTATCCATCTCCCGTGACCCCTTCGTCTCGCACGTTTCCTGGATTTCCCCCAGAGCCTCCGTTGCAAGGGGGCGTGAGTAGAATCCGACCTAACATTCCGCCAAACCAGGATCCATACGGCAACGCCGATGTTGACCCCGTGACCGCATCCATGGAAAGGAACCGGGTCATCATGGAAAGGATGCGCCAGCAGCAGGAAGCAGCCTTGCGAGAGCAGTACGAAGGGGAGATCGCGCAGTTCGGCGAAACACGAGAACGCCATTTGCCCCAGAGAAGAGACCCAGAAGCAGAAAACGAAGATGAAGACGAACTCTTTCGAAGAGCGATGGAGGAATCGCTCGCCGAACACCGCGTTCGGGCGGGTGAAGATGACATGGAGATACAGGATTCAGAGGATGACGAAGAGTATGGTGCGCCCCAAGCAAGGCCGAACGCTCGATCTATGGACAGGGTTTACGATGACGACGACGCAGAGCTGCAGGCGGCCCTCAAAGCGTCCCTAGAGATGATGCCAGCTAGCTTTACGTTCCCCCCACACACTCCACTGCCCCCACCGCAGCGATTGACGAATGAACTCTCTGGCGCAGAGACTCGGGCAAGCACAAGTCGGACTGTAGACCGGAGCGAAACTGAAACAGAGGCTGAGACGGAGATGGAGACTGACGCAGAAAGTGCGACCAAGGAACCCACTCAGCAGTCTGCTAAAGAGGAAGTCAGCTTAGAGGAGATGCGTAGACGTAGATTGGCGAAGTTTGGAGGCTGAGAATGTTGGGAGCGAGTTTCTTATCCAGTTTGGCAAATTAAAAGTGTTCCCCTCTTGATGTGAATGCGAAATGGGTCCGACTCGCACAACGCTCGGTGGTCGACCTCAAGTTCCGTGGCCGGAAAGACATCCAGACCGCTAATAGTCCCTTCAGCGTGACAAAGTATTACTACCAGGCAAGTACATGCATGCACCAATATATACATACGCTCAAGACTCAAGACTCCGACGGCGGCATAGATCTTGGGTCTTCACTGTTTACCCACCGCCGGCGTCCCAGCGCGAATCGCAAGTATCTGGAGAACCGACGATTGTATTGCAGAGATGCAGCCGAATCACTATTGGAAAACGCTTCAATTTCTGGCGCCCCAGATATGATCGTCTCAAGTGCACGAAAATCTGGTGGAGCGTTCTCGTCAGTCTCTGCCCCCAGTAA
Organism: Strobilomyces dryophilus; assembly: GCA_038089955.1. Classification (NCBI taxonomy): domain Eukaryota; kingdom Fungi; phylum Basidiomycota; class Agaricomycetes; order Boletales; family Boletaceae; genus Strobilomyces; species Strobilomyces dryophilus. Next base: position 96,125 of record JBBPLT010000013.1, on the reverse strand, counting down.
CTCAGGCAGTGCCTTACCTTGACGACATAATGGACAGGATGCCGAGAGCTCGAGAAGCCAGGAATCCACACAGGATTGATGAAATCGATGCTTCCCTTCGCAGGGCAGGACGCGCAGGTCATCTCCTTCTTCAAAGTCGAAGATGCAGATCGGGCACGTCTCCCGTCCGATAGACTCCGGTACTATTTCATGCGTAGGTGCGGGCACGCTTGATGGACCGGGGTCCGCAGTGCGTATTTGTGGTAGTGAATTAATCTGATCCGCTGCATTAGATGTTTGATCATCTTCCCTTGCTTCTTGATTGGCTGTGGGATCCGGCGCCTCCCGAGGGTTGTGGTGTTCGTCGCGCTCCTCCACGTGACTTAATCGTGCTAGCTGCACGGAGTCGGAAGGACGTGGAGTGGAATCGGCATCCGCACGGGTCGATTCGATGTCTTTGGCGCGGGAGAAGCTGGAGTCGCGATTGTTTCCGGAGGATCCAAACTTGACGACGGGGAATGTGTCCAAGATCGCTCTTCCAAGACCCCCAGCCCGGCTTTGCCCACCGCCTGTCGCGTCCGCCCAACGAGGACCATATCTCTCCGGGTGTCTAACAGCCCTGATAACCTAAATTTCCGTGAGATCACGTAGCCTTGCTGTTTCAACGCGACGTACTCCTGATACAATTACACCGCAAAATAAAGCAGATACGCAGCCAGTGATAGCATACAAGACTATCCTGTGCAGGGGTCAGGCGCATCCGGCCGCTAGAGTGACTCCCTCACATTGCAACCCCAGTGTCTTGAGAATCACTACCGGCCGAGCTTGGAGGTGTTTCAGTCGCGCTGGCGTCGGCCTCTATTGTGCTACTTGTGTTATAGACTGGCAGAGTGGCGAAAAGAAACCCAGGAGATGTCGGATGGTTCGATGCGATTGTATCGTCGGTCACTCTTGCAGCGTCATTCAGCATCGCAGCTTGAAAATACCCGTAATACGCCTCGCTTTGTGACCCGAAGTGGCCGAATTCGTATCCAATGCGCCTAAGATGCCTCAAAGTTGAGCGGAAGTCGAACAAGAGGACGGGTGAAGACAAACCGAGAGGCATTCAAAGTTTGTGTAATAAAGACATCCAGAACTGAAACTAGATCCGGATTGATCACACATGTTTCCGAATACAGAGAGTACAAAATCTAGTTTGGAGGATCATAAAGCCAGGAGATATCGCAGAAGGCGTCGGCCTTACGGCTGATTTCGCACCACGATCCTTTGCCATGGTGAAGACATCAGTGTCAAGAGACGAATTCGTGGAATTGGCATCACAAGATACAAAAGCAATCCATGGCGTCGTCGCTACGGCGATTGACCCTTATTAGCGAGGGCATGAAGGAACGTACGGACGCACTCGTATCGGTACCGGCATTGTCCTCGGAGAAGTGAACGAGAATGCCCTGCAGCGGTGTTGGAGAAGCAGTGATGAAGTGGCATTAGACACGCACTTGCACGGGATCACTACTGAAGTTCGAACCCGTAGACTGGCGTGCCACAGATTCCCAGTCAGACCTTGCAGACCGAGATCACATCAAGGATCAGTCGGCAAGGACAAGAATGGATACCCACCCGTTCGTATACCATTGTAAATGAAGGTTCGGAGCGTCGGCTTGGCGGCTCGTGACGTTGGAAGGCTGGGCGGGTATGTACCCGCGCGCTGGGAGCACACACAGGAGTACCAGTGTGATCAGCAGCGAAGAACATTGGAAGAACATGAGTGCAGGCGAATAACGGGTCGGTCGGCCTTGCTGCGAGGGGCGTGCCCGCAATATGATTATCGGCTGCCTCAACGTGAGGCCTCAGGGTGGAGGCATGCCAGGCTTCCTCCATGACCAATTTATTCAGCAATTACGAAAGCCAGTCCACGCAAATAAATCAACGCCGCCTTCAGACTGTAGCGACCCGTCTCACTCCACAGTTCAGGTAAGAAGAATGACCAAATTATACAATGTATACATACAGCGAGACTAAGTCGATATCACAGAACTCCTTATGTTTCGCGAATGACGTCCCTGACGGCATCAGCAAAGATCTTACAACCTTTCTCAAGATCTTCCTGTGAAATGTTTAGTGGTGGGATGAACCTGATAACCTCGTATATCGAGGTAGTCAAGATAAGCAGGCCCTTGTCCATGCATCGTCTCGCCACACGGGCGGCAAGACCCTTGGGTGCTGACGGATTTAATGCAGGATCTCCTGACGGATAGGACGGTGACGCGAACTCCACCCCAACCATCAACCCCGTTCCACGAACGTCAATAATGGCCGATCGTACTGCGGGGTCATTGCGAAGACTATGCAACGATACGAACAGCTCCTGTGATCTGAAAACGAGAAGGGTGTGAGCGCAATGAAAATACAGTGTAGACACTCACCGTGCGTGAACGTTTTCCAAAATTTTCTCTTCTTCAAAGACCTCGACTACGGCCACAGCAGCCGCGCACGAAACTGCATTACCAGCGTACGTACCCCCCTGTAAACGAGATGAGCCGTGAATTATGTCGGTGAAAAGTAATATCACCATCGAACCGGGTTTCAATCGGTCTGTCAGATCCTTCCGACTAACCACGGCGCTTAATGGAAAGCCATTTGCAATGCCCTAGTCCCAGCAGATCAATGACATTGAGTTACGCAACACGTTGGAATACCTACCTTAGCAATTGTCATGATGTCTGGACGAACGCTACTGTATTCGATGTTGAACAGTTTGCCTGTCCTGCCGAAGCCACTCTGGACTTCGTCAATAATGAGGAGGATGCCATGCTCATCGCAGATCTCCCGAACACCTCGCAGAAAGGCAAGCGGGGCAGGAACGTAGCCTCCTTCACCCAGCAGTGGCTCAATAATGACTGCAGCAGTGTCCGATGGTGCGGATTGTTGTTTCAAAACCAGCTCCAGCTGGTAGAGCGACAGTCGGACGAGCTCTTCTTCACTGGTACTCCGAGGAAGGCCAAGTTGATGCCAGTAAGGAAATGGTGCGCTGAACGCGCCAGGCTGGAGAAGATTCGGGATTGGAGTTGTGGAAATCGACAACTAAGCAAACCTACCATCAAGGGAAAGAAGCCTTCACTGTACACTGTCTTGCTTTTCGTGAGGCCCATGGCACCATAAGTGCGACCGTGAAACCCGCCTGTTGTGAGTCATATACACGAGTCTTGGCAGGGTCGAACCACGCCAGTGCGTACCCTGCATACAAATGATGTTTTGCCGCCCCGTAATCGAGCGCGCCATCTTTAGAGACGCTTCAGTGGCCTCTGAACCAGAGTTCCAAAAGTAGAACGAGTCCAGTGAGGGGTCAGGCATGACTGGAAGTAACTTCTCGATGAGGCGAAGGTACGGGTGATGGAAGGCAATGGCACACTTGAAAGAAAAGTCAATACGAGGGATAAGCTAGTGGACAGGGAAGTTACTTGGCCATGAACGAGGTTTGTACACTGATCGGCGGCGGCTCTGCTGACCTTGGGGTGACAGTGACCTCGATGTGATAAGTGTTAGCTGACCCCCATTAAAGCAAAAAGTGCACCCACCAAGGTTCGTTACGCCAATTCCACAGCTGAAATCGAGCATACGTCGACCGTCCTCAAAATACAGGTACGAGCCCTCTCCTTTGCTCATGACGGCCTCGGTCAAACGGCCAATGCCCGCGGTGACATGGCATTGGCCAAACTTGACTAAGTCATCTGAAGAGGTCGATATGCTCCTCGTTTCTCGTCCTGATCGCCTGCCGTAGAGTATCTGAGCTCTGAAAGCAGATGGTGATGAGGTGATGAAGGCTGTAAGATTCTCAGCCCGAGTCAGACGAAACTGAACGTACACTCCATGAGCAGACTTGCCACAAATCTGGTATCGTACTACGTTGGTCTGGAGATAACTAGACAGGGTTCGTCGGGCGAGCATTATTGCTCGGCCGTCCGCGTCAATACTCGTCTGCCAGAGTAAACGTTAAGTCGGCCACTATCACAAAACCGCTAGGGGGATACCGGGTCCACAGTACAGTCGTGGACAAGTAAAGCCCACCTATTTTATAACTCACGAATTAGATTTTGGGGGGAGAACTGAGTGCAAATTCCAGCTCAGACAGCTGAAAGGAGCTTATGTAAAAACAGTGGTCTGAAGATTTTCGCACGACATTGTGTGTGCGCCAAATTTTTGCCCACAACATATTGGGTTACCAATATGCAACTTTAGTCTCGGAAATACCCGTGTAAACACTTCCTAGAACTCGAAGTACAACGCCTCCCTTGCGAGGAAACTCACTGCATCCTCGCAATTCCTTTTCCTTCGTTCCCCATGGTTCCGACTGGACTGTCACCAGAAAACAGTTCCATCTGCGTGCCGTCTGCGCCACAGCCTTTAACGGTTGCCATCGATCCATTCACGCACGGTTAATTACACACCGCCTTATCGAGAGTTAGACGTCGAGAGGACACCATGGCTATATTCACCCCCTCCAGTGAAGAACAGTCTACTGCTAACGTCGTGTACAATTCGCTATATAGTACTTAGGTTTTAACACGTGCCGAAGGCTTCGCTTGTATGGAGATATAATTCCTTCACAGTAACCTGCCGATGGGACCCAACCCATCGAAGCCGTTCTGGTTCATATCGTACACCAGCTGGCCGCGCAAATAAGTCTGCTGCACAACTCCTTTGAGCACAAGTCCCTCATACGCGGAAAGCTTGTTCTTGAAGTGCAATTTTTCTTTGGACACCTACTCGTCCAGTTAGGAAGTGCGAGGCGAACGAGAAAACTGATTCCCCCCTTGAACTCGCCTTCCGCATCCCAAATCACAAAGTCCCCGTCGAGACCCACGGCAAGCGAACCTTTGACTGTGTCGAGTCCCGCGTGCTCCGCTGCCCGCTTGCTCACCCAGTTCACAATCTGGCTGAGTGTGGCACCTCTTCCTGGCTTCCTACCTTCGGTCCACAGTAAACTCAAGCCAAGGCCAAGGCCGTGGATTCCACCCCATGCTGCCATGATGTCCCCTTCGTCCACCCTCTTCATCTCTATAACGCATGGGCTGTGATCTGATACCACGCAATCGATATCGCCATCCAGTAAAGCCCTCCAGAGCTGGTCACGGTTAAATTCATTGCGAATCGGAGGACAGCACTTGAACTCAGGGTGTCCTCGCGGAATGTCGTTCGCAGAGAGGCATAAATAATGAAAGCATGTTTCTACAGTCAGTTTTAGACCCTTTCCTCTCGCAGCTCGGATGATGCCAAGGGCAGAAGACGCAGAAAGGTGCACGATGTGACACCGGAGTGATGGATATATTTCTTGAAGCCGGGTGATCAACGTGATGGCGTTGACTTCCAGATCTTCAGGTCGCGAAGCCAGGAATGTTTCGTAAAGCGTTGGGTCGGATGAGTGGTTCGGACTGGTGGAGCTAGGACAGCTCTCCAGTTCCGCATGAAAAAGGAGGACAGTCGGTTCATGCTGAGCCGTCCAGTCAGGTCAAAATCGCGGCACCTGGCAGGATTCCCTGACCTTTAATTCCTCCATGTGGCCCAGCAGATCACGCTCGGAGACGCACGGAAATTCCTACGTACATGTCAGTGGGTGTCTCTCTTCCAGGAGTTGTGTGTACCTCTACGCCGCTTTCTATCAAGAAGCATTTGAAGCCTTTGACTCCGGAAGTGACAAGGGGCTTCAGGTCCTTCTAATCCGCCCCTCAAGATCCGCAACGAAAGCGGATTGTGGCCTAAGATGGCTTACCTGATTGCCCGGGATGACACCTCCCCAAAACGCAATGTCAGCCCAACACTGGCCTTCCGCGGCCTTCCGCTTGATCTCCAAGTTTTCTACCGTAGTTGTAGGCGGTATGGAATTCAAAGGCATGTCCACTACAGTCGTGACGCCCCCAGAGACCGCAGCCCTTGTGCCAGTCCAGAAGCCTTCCCAGTCCGTCCGTCCAGGCTCATTCAAGTGTACATGGGCACTGCAGAGATCTGGTCGAGTCGGTAGTCCTGGCAGCTGTACGGGACTACTTACTCCACGAGCCCTGGAAGTACGTGCTTTTCTCCGACATCGAGTACCTCGATGTCGCTCCGTTTTTCCGCATTCTCGTCCAGATAGTACAAGTCGACGGACACGATCTTGCCAGAACGTCGATCGACTGTGATAGTCGCGGGCTGTGAATTGCCAAATGGCAATAACACGTTTTTGCTAGTGACTTTGAGGTATCGAGCGATAGCCATGGCGAGATAAAGATCACCCGCTCTTGCTTCATATAGTAGAGTCGGTTACTACCACCACGTGGTCGCACTCGCCGACGACGAACCCAACAGCCATGGCTGACAAGTCTGCGCTCCCCGCGACGACCACGCTCGACGTGGCATCCTCGCTGGCCTCGCTGCTTTCCCCGAAAACCGACGTCGTGGCACACTTGCCATCGCCATCGGACTCAGTCCCGGAGACGGACTACAACGACGTCGCTCTCGAAGACGATTCGCGCTTCTCGACCGTGGCGCTCTCCGAGCGCGCCAGCATCGCGTTGGACGTCGATCATGTGGCGGCTAGACTGGAACGCCGAACGACGATCTCGTCCGTGCCTTCCAAGGCGTTTGCGACCTTCCGGCAGTTCGCACACAAGAAATCGGTGTCGAGCGTCACCGCGGACGAGATTTCTGCCGGAAATATCCTCGCACGGCTCGGGATTCAAAAGACACGCGAGGAAAACGACCTCGACGCGCTGCGTGCCGCGGGCGGTGGTCAACAGAAGCTTCACGAAGAATTCCTGCGTCTCCACAATGAACGTCGGGCAGAGACTACCCACGAGCAAGATTCCATTGATTGGGGTCAGTCTGAGTCTTAGCATGATAACTGTCAACGTTGATTGCGACGCCACTTCAAGACTTCTGGGGTGCTGTCATCTCTGGTATGTGAAATAATATCAGTTCATCTTGACAAGCACAAGCACTGACTTGTCATATAGACTATCAAGCATATGCCGCTGCCAATTCAGAGAAACTTGCCAAGGCCATCGAGAAAGGGGTGCCCGATAAGCTGCGAGGGATGGTGTGGCAGCTAATGTACACTTAACATCGGATCCATTTGTTCTCTGTTAATAAGGGTTTGTGACAGAGCAGCTTCCAAGGATACCGAACTGGAGAACAACTACTTAACGCTCTTGAAAGAGACCAGTCAACATGAAAAGGCGATCGCTAGAGACCTTGGGAGGTTAGATTCATAAGCCACACGGAATAAAGGTGTACTTTCTGAAACGCAGCCGCAGAACGTTTCCCCACCACCAGTTTTTCACCGACGGTCAGAGTATTGGCCAGGAAAACTTGTTCAATGTATTAAAAGCATATTCTCTGCAAGTTTCTATCCCTCACGGGTGTGAAATATACCTACAACCTCGTGTTTAGGTACGATCCCCAAGTCGGTTACTGCCAAGGATTATCGTTCATTGTTGCAGTACTCTTGTTAAACGTGAGTACCGTCCCTCCTGAAAACAGTCCTAACCGCCGTTAAAACTAGATGCCAGATGAACAAGCATTTTGCCTTTTGGTTCGCCTGATGTACACATATGACCTCCGGGGTCATTTTCTACCCGAGATGCCGAAGTTGCAGTTGCGGCTTGTAAGCTCCATTGTTTTCGGCATTGCGTTCGACTAACTGAACGATCTTAGTTTCAGGTACCTTCTGCACATGCTAAGAACGCCATTGTTCTGAGGCTACCCAGTTTGATAGATTGATCGAGGACCTTCTGCCTGTATTACACCTACATTTTCTGCGACAAGGCGTAAAATCAAGCATGTTCTGTTCGCAGTGGTTCCTTACACTCTTCAGCTACAGGTAAGCCTGCATTCGGACATATATTAGTCACTGCCGAGTTTACTTGAGGCAAAAGATTCCCGCTACACATCGTATACCGCATTTATGACAATTGCCTCGCGAGTGGCATCGAAGCGATCTTCGCCTTCAGTATCGTGTTATTGCAGAAAAACGAGGACGCGCTGCTCAAGCTTAAATTCGACGAGATCTTGTCTTTCCTGAAGACAAGAGTGTTCGAGCACTACGAGGTGAAATCTGCATCGAAAATATTTGGGACGTTTCTTTGAACTCCCCTTAGGTCAGATCTTCGGATCAACATCAACACAAGGCGGAGCCAGAAAGTGATTCGCATACCAACTGCAAGGTTGACGAGTTCGTACAAGATGCTGTTTCTTTGAGGATCACGCCGTTCATGCTGGATGCTTATGCGCACGAGTACGCCGATCTCATAAGAGCGCGGGATGCACACGCCATCGAGATGGACACCCTCCGGAATAGTAACAGAGCGCTCAGCGCGAAGGTGTAAGTGCCTGTGTCCGTGTCCGTGTGATGCCTAACTGTTCCACGCGGCATTTCTAGTAAAGAGCTTGACGCGACCCTTGCTCAACTGAATGACGAGCATGTGGACGTGTTAGTGAGTTGCTTTCATTCTTGTTCTGTAATCTTACTACATTAACGGAGTAGAACCAACTCGTAATGGCTCGACTCCGCAACGAAGAGATGGAAGAAGAACTTGTTCGCTACAAACTATTGTGAGTTGCGTTTTGGAGGGCTGAGTGTACGGGGATTGATTTGTATGCTAGATATGCGGAAGCAATGCACCGAAACGAGGACGCCATGTCAGCCAACCGACTCTCTAAAATGCAAACGGATCGCAGAGGGAGTGGGCATTAATCTTGCGTCGTTCAAGTTATGATACACCCTCTACACATACATTTGAACCAATGCCAGTCGTTATGTGCTCCTTATCACATGCCCTTTAGTCGCTCTCTGGTTCTTTGATGGAAAAAGATTACTCGTGTGCCTTCAGTTTCCAGGGGCAAATGTTCCTCTTCCTTGCGAATGATTCACAACTCACTTGGACGGTACGGGAGATGCGCGATTGATCGGCGATCCAGTATCTGATCGAGTCAGGGATCTTCTTCGTCGCCGAGGTTCACAACATGGACCACGACCCGAGCTTTCCCAGAGAACGACGAGGGTCGAAGAAAGAGACGTTTACGTGAGGGAAGCAAGGACGTGCCGTGCGCTGTCATAGTGAGAATGAAGATTGTCGTTGCAGTCGCGAGTAACCCACACCATGGCCTTGAGCGTCTGCTGTGGATCTGGAGGTCCAGCGGAGGCGACCATCGTTGACGTCATGCGTAGAAACGTGCGAACTTTTACGGGTCAACACGATACCTCGACTCGGATGCAGAGACCCTTGAGCAGCCTCCGGACCGCGGCCACCCATCGCCGGCCTTTGCGACGCCTCCACTTCGCTGCGACGGCAGCAGCCCCGAGCGTCGTTGCTGCCGAGTCGAGCACGGGTCCCCAAGCTATTTGCGATCGCAAGCTTTTCTCTCTCAGGACCGCGCTGTCCCAGGATGATGTCGACTCGTCGACGGTTTGGGCGAGATACGTCGACTTTGCGAGCGCACTCGACTACGCTACTCTCCCTCTTGAAATCCATCAAAAGGTCCTTCGCAAATGCGTCCCTCACCCTTCCGTCCTACGCCCGTTTGCCGCCAAGCGCATGCAAGGGCCTGCGCCCCCTCGCGCCCCACACATATATGAAGCTAGATTGAAGGCTGTCATGCGCAACATTCGCTCCATGACGCAAAAACCCTCTTTAGAAGACTACAATTATATCCTGGAGCAGTTTGCGGCCGTTGGTCATTTATACGGTTCTATGAATGTTTATGATGAGCTCAGACACGCGGTCAAGCTCCAGCCCGACACACGGACGTTTTCCTTTACCCTCCAGTCCATCGCCCATCGACTTACCCTTCCCATGTACAAATCCCGGAGGACAATAATCCAATCCGACTGCGTTACCTTTTGCAAGACGTTGCTGAACGACATGACCTCCCTCGACATGCCTCTCACATCTCCCGTTCTGGACCTCGCAATTCGTATATCAAAGGAAACCACGGACCAGGCTATCTTTTCGCAGCTCTTGAAATGGGTGTATGGGATCGACTTAGACTTCCCAGACCATTTGCCAGTACAATGGGATCGCAGTGCGGGTGTCCAGACCGGCATTCACCAACTTCCCAACTTCCAACCTTTCTCCACTGCCGCGCTCAACACGACCGTTGATATGATTGGGCGGTCCAGGAACGTTTCAAAACTTGTTCAGGCCTTCGAAGTTCTCACGCAACCCCTTCCTCCGCAAGCCAGTCAGCATTACTCTCTTGAATTTGACGAGGAGGACGATTTTGGTATCGTCAACCCCGCCTCCACGCACCCTCACCGCACTCCGCATGCCAAGCCAAATTCGACCACTTACCATCTTCTGCTTAAACACTTGTCGCGTGCAAATCACTCGACTCTGGCCCGACACTATCTCTTCCAGGCGTACCGGCTTGACAGGGCCGTAGACAGAGCACTGCGGACGCAGATTTATCGCATGCCACACAAAACGCCGGCCCCTCAATTTGCTGTCAACAGGCGTATGCTTCTGTCCGTCTTCGGAACGGCGGCAAGGAACAAGGATATGCAAATGATGCGATTCGTGGGCTACATTACTCGCCAGACATACAGGAGGAAGAAGAATGACCTTATATATTATAGCGAGCTGCGGGAGCTGCAGCGGCAGGGTCGACAACCTCTCGCACCTGACCATGATCCATCTTTCCCGAACTCTTCAGTACTACCCGGGGAGGCGCTTGCCTATGCGTCTTCATCCACCCTCGATACCATCGATGATATCGTTTCCGTTTCCTCGACGCCCTTGGAACGATCCCCTCCGGTCAAGTACTTCGACGTGTCGCTCCATCTGGATATTCTTCAAAAAGACTTAAAAGATATCGCTGAGTTCTACACTCAAGAGTTCATCCCTACTCTTGCTCGCAAGACCCAGCGCATCAAGGAACGACTCGGACGTAGAGTATGGAACGAGAAAAACGTTTATCTGCGCACGGAAGGTGGTCGTCCCGTGATCTCACGCGAAAAATGGGCAAAAATGGTGAACTTTCAAGATGAGGGAATGGAGAAGGGCTCGGAGACCGCACAGTGGCTGGCTACTGGGCGAGGAACGGCCGCCTCTGCGCGGCGGTTGACTCCACCCATAGCATTCTGTGGGTTCACTTCCTTTCCTTGTTGCGATGTCCTGTCTCATGTGCTCGTTAGTTGATCCGTCATTTCATGGAAGTTAAGCCACGGGTAGTCAGGGAATTATTCCACGTATGCATGTCATATACCGTGTGTCGCGTGCCTATGCTCGCGCTCAAATGCTCCGCATGCGCACCCAGAGCGATACAGCAGTGAAACAAGATGTTATTCCGGTGTGATGGCATCAATCGTTTTTCGCCCGGTGCCTCTAAGTCGTACATAAGTAGTTGAAAATTTCCTCATCGTACATACAATCAGTTTAGATCATGTGAGTATCACAAGCACCGCAGGTTCGTTAAGCAAGGTCACGGAGAGACAGACGGGGGCGGTTGGAGATCTGGGTTCACCCTTGGAGCCTCGTCAGCCTCCCAGGTGCCAGGTATCAAGAGGAATGGGAGTATCCACGTGGCAGTAAGGACGACACCATAGCCTACGATTCGTTCAGCGACAACTCCAGGCCGACAGAGCGATGCGTACCTTTATCAAAGCTCCTGATCGCAGACCAAGTCCATGCAATGAATCCACCCATGTAGCCCACATAGGGGACTAGGTAGCGAAGAATGGCTACACCAGGGTGCATCTGTGGTGGGAGCAGCGAGACTGGCAGATGATCCATGAGCCACTGAAGAGCGGTCGTGATCAGTGCGGCACGTTTTGCCGCTTCGAGTTGCCTGTTGTTTAGAACGTCAAGGACAGGAGGGGGGAGGTAGCTAGTACAGACATCGTGTCAACCACACCGCAGGACATGCGGCGTCACGACACTCACATCCGAAATCCCCACCACATCGTCTGAACGGAAATTTTCGTAGGTGAAGGCAACCAGACGCGATACTCCTTCACGGGAGGTTGGTCAACTGGAGGCTCAGGGGGGGGCTCCTGCGTGCCGAAGGTCGCAGGGGCACTCTCTGATCCACTCTCTTTCCAACGGTCGCTAGATGCTTCACTACCACCACCCATCAGAACTTGATCGATGGACTCCAAGCACAACGGAGAGAAACGCGGTGAAGGGCTGCGTAGTCCACGACGAACCAGGGCTTCATCGACAGACTCGAAAGGTAATGGGATACAACGCGGCGGGGGGCTGCGTGGACCACAACCTGCCAGCGCTTCATCGAGGGATTCCGAGGGCAGTGGAATGTAATGCGGTTGCGGGGTGCGTATCTCCTCCCCATCTCCGTTTATGGACACGATCTCTGAGCATGCAATCTCGACTTCCGATGTGGCGTCTGGCTCCAACGGGCCGTACATCATGACAGAGTTATTGTCATCGATGCAATCCAAGACATTGTCTCTGGAAGGCTCCGGTACACTTGTGGTCTTGCTATATGGAGATCGCAAACGGTCCACTGTCGAGCAGAGTGATTTCCAACCATGATCGAGGGGACCGTTCTCGAAAGATGACAGCGTTAAAAAGGAGAGAGCGGGGGAACTGAGGTTGGTGTCGGGTTCGGTCTGTGGAGTAGGCGTAGTGGGCGGAGGAGAGCCAGAAGTAGTACTAGACGCTCGGAAGGAGGGAATAGCGGATAATATGTCTTGCATTCTTTGCGTAAAAGCGCTTGGAGAAGCAGGCTCTGTTGACCGTCCAAGGTCGTCTGCCGCGGTCCCGTCGTCCTTCTGCACGTCTATGGGGATCTGATCTGTCTGCGGTGACTGTTTATCTGGATCAGTGCCGCTGTCTATCGCAGTCTCCATAGTCTTGCGTCGGTGCGTGAGCTTCGTCAAGTGTTCGATGGCTGTTGCTTTCTGTCTGAACATCCATCCGACCGGTGTAATGTTGGCCTGTTCTGGAGTTGCTTCCGGCTCCTGCTGCATTGGCTGTGTCTCGCTGGGTGATCCAAGGAGAGCAGTCGACGGAGATTGCTCGAAGCACGCCGAAAACACGACTTAGTAGTGGCTGTGCAACTGCAGCCTCGGTGACACATTGTTCGGAAATAAGCTGCGAGAAACAAGACATATTCATTTCTCCAGCAGGCAACTCTAGTGGTTATGACACGAATAAACAGCAATCATTATCAAGCACTTCCAATGCAACGTGCAGTCGCAGCAATACGAAAGTTCATCGGGACGACCGTGTGTCTGTTTTGGAAGTCAACAGCACGATCACCCCGTGCTTTCAACGCTACTCACTCATAATGCTTCTGCACTCCGTCACCTTCCATAATCAAGACATCTCCCTGTAAATGCACCGTGTAGGTGAACAATAGTATCATGTAGTTGACACTCACATGACGAAGAACCAAGCTCAACGCATAAGTGCATTTGGACATCGGATTTTCCACACTTACAAGCGGGCGGAAATGCATCAGCGCTGCTGACCCCAGGGACAGAGACGCGACGATAGGTCCTAGTCCCTTTTCGCTGTCACTGTGGAACTGAGCGCAATAGCTCAGCGAGGTTTATAGCCACACGGGACAAGGTCGTACTCACAGCCATCTTCTGGCGTTCCATATATGCCGCGCTCAGAATCTCATTGAACGGGACGTCAGTATGCAGCGCAAGTCTAGCTCTCTCCTTAATCAACGCCAAGGCTCGTCGGACGCACTCAGGAGCATCGCGGAAAGGGACAGTTTGTTCTGAACCACCAACATACTGCAAACAGGGATCAGGACGGAGCATGGGCATTGCACGCTGGGCATACCTGGTATGGCTCACCAGCTAGTATAAAAGAGTTCCATTACTATTACCAATACTTGACGTCCAAACGCGACGGTGCTTACAGTTCTGAGAGAAGTAATTGGTGAGCAACAGACCACGCGCTGGTCAAATCTCAGTCGATTCGCATTAAGTTAACTGGTGGGCAGGAATACCTTTATGCTATGGAAAAAGGTCAGATGATAGCATAACAGGGGCTACTTTACTTACGTTTCGCAATGGGTATCGGCGAAGCTTAAGTTCACCGGTAGAAGCTTGTTGCTGGTATAATCGGAAGGTGTCATCGGCATCTCCATTCGACAGTGGTGTGCCGAGGATAAGATGGATTTTACCTCTGAAGCGGATAATTCTGGTAAAGTGGAGGGGAAAATCAAGCGCATATCTAACCTGCCATGAGGTAATACGAAGGTGAGGCGGTTCGTGAAACCTTTGCGCAACCCGAGATTGATTGGTTCGGGACGGGTAGCAAGGATCCCTGTGGGGCCGGGAGTCTAACAACAAATGATAAGTAGGTAGTACTACAGTTACCTGAGTCTTTCGCAATTTGCGAGTGTAAAAATCCTTTAGGGGGACGCTGGTGCCAAAACTCCTTTGGCGAGCGCACCCTGCCGCGGACAATATGCTTAATCTGGTCCACCAGTTTCTGCATCAGCAATTCACGAAAACTGTGCGTAACCTACATTGCAATTAGAGCATTCCCAGTGCTCCCATTTATACCTGCCCATTCCGTCAAATGTGTCGACAGATTCCGTCATTAAACTTACCTGCATGAGAGGCGACCGCAGTTCGTGCAATGCAGGCCTTTGCTGAAGGCGTACGTAGTCGTAACACCATCAGACGTTCCAGCCACTTTGGCTGGTGCTATATTCGGCAATTTTTCGGGTTGCTGGGGTAGAAGGGTCAAGAACTCCTCGCGGTAATCCAGTTCTCTAGGTTCCTCGCCGTCGATGCTCCAAAACAAATCGCAGCGAGGATTCAGGCACATCCAACCTTGCTTGTAAACGAACGGACTGGGTTCTTGACAATGTTCGCATTGGATGCTTTGGGCCTCGTCTAGGTTTGCGGTAAATGAAGAGCGACTTGCAGGACACATCCCTAAGTTCGAGAGAGACTTGGGCGCGTGGAATGTTATACCCGTCATCTCCCGTCGTGGTGACCACCACGGATCGCCTTGACCCTCGCACCATTGGAATGCAAATTTCCATCGCACAATATATCCGGATCCATCGCGGGTGGATTGGCATTCAGCTAGCTAATGGTCAGCTCAGATTAACTGGCAGCGTGTCAAAAACTGACCCCACGCGTGAGTTATGCGATATAAACCAAGCACAATGTAAGTATAATTGGGCGAGGTCAAATCGTAAGGGAAAAGTGCATATTTATCATCAGCCAGAAGCACGATAGGCCGTCCATCTTTGAATGTCTTCAGTAAGGCGCGGACCGACGGGTCTGAGGCTTGCTGATCCTGGTCAGTTTGGTAGCGCCTGGGGCCCTTGCGAGGGTCATAGATAGATTCAGATTTGCCACCCCTACCCCAAAAGTTTAGTCACCCTCAAGCGCTGGGTACACAAATCAGACAAACCCATGCGAGATTATTAATTTCCCGTCGTGGTGGAATACATCTCGACTGCACATGGTTCAGAAAATTAGAACTGACTGTCGCAGTACCTACCCACCTCGCGGAATACGCTCCGAGAAGGTAACCTTTGACGATATCATCCTTAAAATATACGCCGCCATGATAGCATCGGAAATACTCAAAGGACTCGCAGACCTCTTGACGAGACTTTTTAATGATAAGCGTCCAACTATTCATCCGCAACCGAGCAACTCACCTGAGCCCAGATGTGTGGAGCAGCTGGGACGGAAGGCTTCATGGGCGCAGAAGGCGCCGCGGTATTTTCATCGTCGTTTACTTCATCTTGGTCGTCGCCCTGGAGGTTACCGCATTCTGCGTCATTTTCCTTGTCTTGAGTCCAGTCTGGCATATCTATCTCGAATCCTTCCCGTAGTATAGCTAGCTCGTTGCTTGCTGCATCACGCAGAAGCTGGTCTGCATGCTCCAAGGATGGGGCTCTATACGGAACCCCACGGAAGGCTGTCGCTAAATTGCGTACTTTCTTGGGAAGTGGTCGTGATGGTCTAGCGTCCAGACCCAACGATTCCCGGGAGTTAGCCGATGCGCTTTCATCGGAGATCACGGATGCTGTTTCAAACTCCAATCGAGTTCGCTTCCTTCGTGTCTTTGATTGGATACCTTCCGGAGTCAGTGGAGAGCCAGTAAGAAGAGTTCGTTGGGTGGTGGGTTCACGAACAAGCATGAATTCCACCTGAATATTACAGGTGACCTTGGGTCCCTCTCCTGCTTCTCTGACCACAGTAGACACCGACCCTCGACGGACTCGCTTGTTTCCGGGGGGGCGAGGATCCCTAATTGGTGCTATCTTCCGGGGTCGTCTGGAATCTGGACGTGGTCGGAGTGGTCCAGTGGAGACAGTCGACGACCGTTGCCTATCACGCTTGCGGCGTTTGAGTGGGAATCCCGCGCCGCGTCTACCCTTAACAATTGAAGAGCCATCAGATATGAAACCTGTCAGGGATGATTGACGCTGAGAGATACTAGTGGGCGCTTTTGTATTGCTCACTCGTTTCAACCCTGCGGGCCGACTTCGACTTATCCGCTTGATTCTCGACCCCGGTCGGATTATTAGGACGGCGGAAAACATGGGATGTGATGCGTTTCGACCGATGAGACACAGAGCTCGCAGCGGTGACGAAATGGGTCTTCGATAACTCTTTATCATCTTCGGATGCATCTGAGTGCGTGATGGCCGGAGGTTTCTGAGAACAGGCTTTGCGTTTCTTATCCTTTTTGGATATTGAGCGTTTGGTCAACTTCGGGCCCTCTGAAAGGGTTGGCCGCCGTGCGCTAGCGGACGCTGGAGCAATGGCGATGCCTTCTTGTGTCGTTGACTCGACTTTGGCAGAATGGACCTTGCGCCTTAGGCTTGAGCATGTTGCGCGGCCTGCTGTCGATGTGTGATTTGACATGCAGCTACGGTCAATAGAAAGTGAATCAAACCTATGGCCGAATTGTGGCTGGCAGTCTGATTGCGTCGGGTGGCTTTCTTTGAACCAGAGGTCTGAACGGAACGTGAGTTATTTTTGCCTTTACCCCGACCATCCGTGCCTCCCCCTCGGGCAGAGGCGTCAGCCGTTACACGGCGACCCTCGAGTTCAACGGCGTTAATGAACGCGATGCCACTTCTGCGGACCAGGTTTATGTATTGTCCAACGCTGTCGAAATGAACCTCTTCTCGCGCTTGGGATAAGCGAAACTGATACTCGAAGAAGACCCGGTAGAGTTTTTCTCCTCCGTCCGTGAGCTCGAAGGAGTCTTTGTCTGGGAGGACAGGCCGAAACACCAAGTACGCCCACTTCTTTGCAGCAGCTGCCGCCTGAAGAAACGTCATCGTGGGGTTCTTGCTTCGAAAGACGCGTCAAGAGTACGTACATCCACATTCTGTTGCATTGCCTCGATGAATCGAGCGACTGAATGCTTGTCTGACGAACGCTGACCGGCCGATGCCTTCCGCAGGGTAATACACGTGCGAAGGGGTTCACATTTCAAGAGGGACGGATCATCGACGGCCCGTGGCAGATTCATGGTCTAAGTACAGGATGCGTCCGCCACAAGCGCGTTCGAATGCTATCCTTTTCAAGTAACACCGTCTTTTCCCACGAGCGAGTAAAGATCTATAGGTCGAGTACATTTACTTCGAGCCGAGAGCATGTTGGAGAGCCTCGTAAACGTCTGCCTCTATCCGAGCCTCCAGCTTGTCTTCCTCCGACCCATTACCACCAGTTACCCTCAGTGCCTCCTGCAAGTTAGCACGGACGGCCTAGAACCAACAGTCAGCCAAGCAGATCTCCAAAGAAGAGCACCAGACCTCAGGTGAGAAAGACTCGAGCGGGGCACCCTCGACGATGTTGATTGTCAACTTGTTGCCAGGGTGAACGTTTGCAAAACCACCAGACACTGCAAAAATTCAAGAACAACGCAGTGCAGGCGGTCATGCTACTTACCAAACCACTTTTTCGACGTGTTTCCAGACTCAATTACCTCCACGACACCGGGACGAAGGGGCTCAATGGACGGGACATGGTTTGCAAGGATGCCCATGTCTCCGGATGCAGCCGAGATGTTGACTTGGACGACATCCGCAGAAGTGAAGATTGCCTGGCAAGAATAGTCAGAAACGTGGGCACATGCTTGATTGTGACATGCCTGGTGGGGAAGAACGAGCGAAAGCTTGATTTTATCGGACACTTCAGCGTAGCCACGCCTCTGAAGGCCGAGCGTGGGCGCGCGTTTGGCGGCGAATGAAAGCAAACGCAACGCAGACATGTTTCGTGGATTGCAAGCAAATGTCGCAGTTCAGTCTGGTCGAGCCAGTATTCATTCGGCCAAACCCGGCAAAATCATCACGTGATCATTTCCGATATTGGTTCTCCTACGTATGTACTACATACATCGGGTATGTACAAATCTATGGTTCAAACTTCGATTCATGCAATTCATTGACTTGAGATCGTGTGTAGTCTTCAGGAAGAAGCTCTGGAACACGTAACACGCCCCTCTCACTGGAGATGGGTGGTTACTAACTCTAGTGTCAATACTTTTCGTGTGGCAACACGTACATCTCGTCAATCGCGACCATGAGGTCGTAATTAATCTCTTGAGTAACCATCGAGTCGAATTTGTATGAGGAGTGTGATCGGACAAACTCTCGCATCCAGCTTGCCGTCGTGAGTAACGAGCCTTCAGCAATTCACATCAAAAGTAGCAGGAACCGATAGAGGAGCGCACGTACCATTTGCGCGACGCCGAACAAGATCAACATATTTATCTATCTGCCGTCGTTCAGACGAACTTATATCGAGCGTTCCAAGGTAAGCCTCAACAACTCCAAGTAGCCCAGGAAACGCAGCATCCTGCGATAATTGGAAATCCATACCAGCTCAATGGTATCGAACACCAACCTTCCCATCAAAGATCTCCTTCATCGACATCTCATCGTGTTCTGCTTCAATAGGAATGTCTACAGAGATAGGCGGGCGAGGAGCACGGGGGAAACAATTTCGCAGCTTCCGTTCTTTTTTGGGGATGCCATCTTGCCATTCGAGAGGGGAGGAAGATCCAGACGAAGAAGGGGTATTCATCGTGGGGGATAAGTACCCTGGTGGTGGAAGAACACTTTTGCGGAAGAAGAACTTGCCCTGGCGAACAGCGTCGCGTTTTTGCGCCCTGGCCATATTCTCATCCACCTTGAAGGCGTCACTCGAAAGTGAATGACAAAAAACGGTCAAGACACACCTTAGAGATGGGAATGTAGAAATTCAGGTTGAAAGCGAGAATAGCTCTAGATAGGAGTACAATGAAAACGGAAAATGCGGCATTCTCAAAGTCGGTCAGCTGCACCTCCATGCTGCGGAATTCGACTCGCCAACCAATAGAGGATTTGGGTGGCGGTGGTTTGAATCGGAGTGTCTGCCAATTTGTCGATTGGATGTTCTAATCCATAGTAATAAAACATCCAGTTATGAAGGACGGAACAGTTGCTTGCTCACTTCAAAATGGTCGTTACTGGTCTCATCATCTTGGCTAACAGTTTCCGAGAAAATGACCAGAGGGTCGCGAATAAATAGGTGGGCAATATGTT
This sequence comes from Strobilomyces dryophilus, assembly GCA_038089955.1. Classification (NCBI taxonomy): domain Eukaryota; kingdom Fungi; phylum Basidiomycota; class Agaricomycetes; order Boletales; family Boletaceae; genus Strobilomyces; species Strobilomyces dryophilus. Next base: position 76,625 of record JBBPLT010000013.1, on the reverse strand, counting down.
TGGACAGGAGTTCGTCGATGCCTTTGGACAGTGTGACGATTAATGCTGAAGAAGACATTCAATTCTTCTATACATACCATGGTCGATGAGACGAGCGTAGATATCTCGGTTGTAGGGTACATCGGTGTCATTGTAAGCTGGCTTATTGTTCCAATCTGTTGACAGATACAAGTCAACGCTGTCGTAGCGCGACTTTGGAATCACGTATTTGTTATTCTTTAATGGCTGTAGGGCATGGTTAGTCGACTTCATGTGTTGAGGGAAGGTGAATTGACCACACGCCCGCGCTCCTCCGCGGTCCGATCATCCACACTGCCTGCGATGACGTTCCAGCGGCAATCAACGTCAGAGAGATAACCGCGCCAGATTGGACTAGCCGCAGTCAAGGCAAGCTGCGTGTATGCATGGATGCATAAGCAAGGGAATCAGTACATACTCCGAATATGCGTACCATGATTGGACCCAAAGGGATGAGTGCATCGTACATACGCCTCGCTTCCTCGATGTTACAGCTCTGGAACGTGAGTTGTAGGCAGCAGCAGCCCATGCCGAAGCCCATAGCATCCATGTAGATATGGTCCATTAAAGCTGCACCGTTCTTGGCCTCTGCACGTCAGAGTGGTCGTGAGCTGTTCGCAGCTCCCGCACGCAGAAAATGCTCACCCGCATCTTCTGGATACAACGAACGCTGCCACGGTATGATAGGGTCGATGAATGGTCTTGGCGTGCTCTTATCGATGAAAATAGGAAGATTGATGGCAACTTTGGAACCTCTCCTTGTTCTAATATTAGCTGTGAGTGTGCTGGAAGGTCGTTAGAAAATGACCGTGAGGCGACAGAAAAGAAATGCCGACGGGAAACGCGCATGTGGATTGGTGATCTCCTCGGGCAAAAATAAGCTGTGGCTAGACTTGGCACCGTCTGTGCTGAAATAGGGATCTGTGAAGATACCGGGTGCGCCCAGACGGGGAAAAGAGGTGACCGTGACAGGTATTTCGTTGGCCTTGAGATGCCTCTTGGCGAGAAGGCGTCTGGTATACAAGATGAGGAAAATGCGCAAACCAATGATACAGATTTCTCGCCTATAATGCATGTTGGACTCAACAGAAAGTAAATCTTGGATAGAACCCGTGTACGGGGATCCGGGGGTCGACTCCAACATATACCTCCCATATTCGGGGTGAAAGGTGGGGACTGAGATCCTGGGGAGATCATCTGCCAGCTGGATGCAGGACAGAAGCAGCGCTTACGAATCTGGGGTATCGTCCTTTAGGTCAGCAATGGTCCTGGTCAACTTGGACAGTATTTCGGTCTGTCGGAGAGAAAGTTTCGCATTCTTTGTTTGGCTATCAAATGCGATAACCATGTACTCGATCTGGAGGCAACGGAGTGAGAGCGGGTAAGCGTCGGAGGGCCGAATTGGCACTACCTCGTCACCCCAGAGAAGCTCATCCCCATGTCTGTCCTTGACTCTATCCCAAGTATGAAGGAACTGGGTGACACCGTGCTCTCTGACATGGTCTGCATACTTGCTTGTCTCGTCCCATGTGAGTGGTGTTCCGAGGAACAGGAGACCCATGGCACGAAATGAGTAGAGGATTGCGCTGGATTGCGCGATCGAACCCGAGGGGGAACAGTGATACACAGCACAGGAATGGTGGATTTTATCTGATTTCCCAGCGTTCCAAGTTGGAATACGACATTCTTACTCATGCTGCCGCAATCGAATTTGTAAGACCGAGTACAAAGCCAAACATGCCTGGGAGGAGCAGATCATGATGTGTGGCGGGATTCTGAGTCACTCTCCGGTTATTTGTAAGCAACAGGCCTAATGTTAACCGTTTCCCCCATTTGTAGTCCACTTGAGTATAATCTTTAGTGCCAGCAGAACGTGTCTCAGCGCACGTGTCCACGTCTCCTCCTGGTTGAACTGCAGCTTCACGGAGGCCTCACCTATCTTATCCTTGACGATCCTGATGAGGAATCAGTCCCATCCATCCTAACTTCGGCGCATTCCACTCACTGATGTGGAAAATCGACACCTGTGTCCTGCGACTTGACATAGTCCATTAATTGTTTCAGGCATTCCAGGAAAGCAACCATAGCAAAATCGAACCGGCGGTTATGAAGTAGCCGACCGAAATGAAGATCTCCCGAACCGTATAATTCGTACGTCGCCTTGTCACCAGTTGTTCGCTCAATTCGCGAGAAAGAGCCCATTGGGATCAAACGGTAGCTACCAAGCGTCAGTACCATTCCGACGACGCGGGTAATGACATACTTGTCAAACGTAAAGTCGAGTTTCCTGGCAATGGTGTATAGTAGTAACAACGTTTGTCCCCATGCCGCATTGATCTCGGGCCACTCCACCTGTACCTATCAAACCGAATTGCCAGCGCAAAGTAACATAACCACATACCGGAATGCCGGACACGCGCCCCAGCCGTAGACTATTTATGGTCCCGAAAACGCCATCGTGGCCGATACAGAAAGCATCGTTATAGACGTTGGTACGTTCCAACTTCTCGTACGCGGCATAGTCCGCGGCGTATGCAGCCCGCAAAGACGACAGCAGAGATGCTTGACCAGCCGAGGCTGATTGATATTCATTATGCGCACGCCAGAACCTGGGAAGTAATCAATTACGGAGAACCACCGCAGCAGTGCGTCAGGAATGCCTACTCGTCTTCCTCCTCTTCCAGGGCCTTTTCCTCCACCTCCAACATGCGCAGCTCTTCGCAGAGTTGCTCTCTTTCCCGCTCAGCTAGCTTCAATTTCTCAATTGCGACGCACTCTTCCGCTTTCAAGCTCTCGATCCTCTTTTCTGCTTCATCTTTACTCATGTCGTGACTCTCGCGTTCCCTCTCTTTCTTCAGTTCTTTTTCGAAAGCAATATATCCGTCACGCTCCTTCTTAGTTTCGTCAAGCTGTCTCTGTAAAGAAGAAAGAAGGATCTGCGTGCACTCGGCACACAAGGGATGATCAATGTCAGCGCGGGTGGATAGCAAATTAAAAAGGCGCATGGTGGAGCGCAAATGATGTGATATCGGTGTTGGGTTCGGCTGCTCTGGTTCGGTCTGCGGGGGTACTGATGATGATGCTAGTGGAGGTGGTCCCTTTGGGACATTATTAGAAGTGTTGCCAGCCGGCCCAGGGGCAGCGTTGTTGGGTAAAGGGGACGGAATGTTGCGGATGACGCTGTCTTGCAGGAGCACAAAAGACTCGTTTGGAGCTGGGTAGTTGCGTTGGGGTTGTTTTCCTTGTGCACGCGAAGACAGGGGCGGTGAAGCTCTGTCTGCATTCTGCCACGCGGATTTGGATGCAGGAGAGGAAGGAAGGTGGGCTAACTGTTCGGCCTCCGTCACTTGCCTCACACGTGTAGACGGTGCCGGTGGGAGAGGTGCTGCAAGCATGTCATACTGGGATGGTGAAAGGTCTACGAGAGACGCCTCGAGCTGGCAGCCCGAACGGATCTGAGTGTGTATTCCAGCGTCCTGACAGAGCTGGAGCACATACCTGCAGAGGTTCCTTGCACTGCTGACAGACGTAGTTCATCATCAAAGACTTCCCACGCGCATCCCAGTTGCCCCTATCGCTATCAACCCGGTCCGTACTATGTCTCTTCACCGCGACTCATGCAAAAAACGCGCTCTCCGATGAAGCACTTCACGACAAACACACGCCACTTGTTCAAATGCCAGTGGACGTCGTGGTCTACGAACCCTTCCAATTGCCCTCCTGTGTGCATTCTTTCTTCCGGACACATGCACGTTCCGAAGATCCTCCGCGTCACGGAGTTCCACGTCTTTCGATCCGGCACAGATTCGCTTTTGTCACAGGCCATGTCTTCTGCCTGTCTGTTGCTGCGTCTGATGAGACTGCATGCATTTCCGCATCCAGGGTTAGCGGACATCGACGATGCAGCCTGTTGCGAATCATTCACCCCATCTTCATGGCCATGGCTATGTACGCCTACATATAAAAGCTGTGAGCTCCACTGGGTCAAGTCATATCACCCATAGCCACGTCATCAGGCGAGTATCTTGTTATCCCTGGTTGCTCAGCGCTTATCCGTACATAGATGGCTTCCCGACTCTTTGCGCTTCTCATCGGAATCGACAACTACAAGTCGGGTCGTATTTGGAACCTGGACGCCTGTGCCGACGATGCACGCCGTATGAAGCAGTGGCTCATGAATGAACTCCGAGTCCCTGGCACCAACATCGCCCTCCTCGTCAACAAGGAGGCGACCAAACGTAGCATTGAAGACGTTTTCATGAGCCACCTCGTCAACAATCCTGCTATTTCCCAAGGAGACGCCCTTCTCGTTTATTTTGCTGGTCACGGCAGCAGCGTGCCCGCACCTCAAGACTGGTGTGAGGGTAAACCACGCCACGTACAAGTTCTTTGCCCCTATGACCATGACACAAAGGGTCCAGAAGGTCGGGTTGCGGGAATTTCTGATCGCTCCTTGTGTTCCATGCTCAGCGAACTCTGTGCCGTCAAGGGAGACAACATCACTCTGATTCTGGACTGTTCCTTTCCATCTCCATTGCTAGTTGGCAGCCGACATGATCGACGTGGTGTTCGTTGTACTCCTACGGAAAAGGCTCGAAAAGACGACCTATTCGCCGGCTTGTGGAGAGGCGCAATCGGAAAGAGGTTTAATGGGACGCATGGGTTCTACCAAGAGGATTGCCCCACGCACACGCTCCTGGCAGCGTGCAAACCGGGAGAGATAGCAACAGAGTGGAAAGAAGGGGGCAGGTTTACACAGAAATTCCTCGCGATGAGAAAGGAAGTCCCGCTCCACCAACTGAGATATTACGATATTTCAGATTACCTCAATCCAGCCGGCCACGCTACCCAGCACTCAGTCTGCCTGGGTCGACATAAAGATCGCGTTCTCTTCGATGGCATTCCGTTCACCCCAGACAAGAACTTCGTCCCAGTGGAAGGCGACAAGGACGGCCTGCGCTTGCACATGGGCGCAATTCATGGCGTTGTAGAGGGCACGATGTTCAGCGTCCACTCCCATAACCGCTGCGGATCGCTGAACCCGTCACTCGACAGCTTTCGGGTGTATGAAGTACATCCGACTTGGTCTCTTGCCAAACGTAAAAGCATCAACAAACGCGGCCACCGAGGGTCGTGGGCACGCATCACCCGGTGGAACACGCACTCTCCTTTCCGTGTTTACATGAAGAAAACATTTTCATCTGTTTTCCGTCATCTCTTCTGCCGCCCGAGCCCCGATGAACTCGACGACATACCTTTCAGAGGGGGTATCAATATCATAGAGGCGGAAAGCTCCAATATGGCGGATATATCCGTCGGGATATGCTCTCGAGCAGTTCGAGTGCAGACCCTCAACCAGCTTGCGCCACCCAATCGCCCTGTGCTGGAAATAGAGAAAGACAGGGAACGATCTGCCCTTCTTCTTGATGAAGCCGCGCGTTATCATATGCATCTTCATCGAACGAATCCCGGAAATCCTTTCCGGGATTACCTCAGAATGGAGCTTTACCTCGTTGATTCGCGTAACCAAAGACGAGTGGGACGAAATCTTTTAATCGAAGGGAAGGCTGATCTTGAGCGTACACTGGGCAATTCATACACAATCATCATTCGAAATGACTCTGACAGAGATCTCTGGCCATATCTTGCTTATATGGATTCAAATGGGGTCGACATCCATCTTCTATACCACCCGCGACCGTCCTCCCCGACACCTACCTTGCCGAAACATGGCAGTTTAGAGATCAAACTGAGTTCCTTCGCTTTGCCACAGCTCGACTCCGGCTTCTTGAAGTTATTTGTGTCGACTTCGTACACATCATTAGAGATGTTGGAGCAGAGTGCGACCCCGATTCAACACTCTCAACCGGAACTCATTGCACCTCGTCTTTCTCAAGGGGCTGCATATGATGGGCAGGAATGGGATACCGCCCTTGTTATTCTCAATTTTTCGGATGCACAGGTAATTCGAGGAAAGCATCGAGGAGTGGCTTAAATTCTACGAAGAATCATCCACTCGGACTACTAGTATTTCTTTGTTAACAACAATTATTTAATAAGTTAATGACATTGTCCCACATGTCTGCACAGCCACGTCTGCATCTTCGTCATAGCTAGTGAAGGAGTGCTGTATGCATGAAGTCCGAGGTTCAGAACGTCCAGCAAATTGCACCACAGCCATCTCAGGAGTCTGCAAGCCTCCTCAAGCGCCTGGCTGGCCCTTCATCTACCAAAGCTGGGTTTGTATTGAGACGGCGACGACGACGACCCCACTCGAAAGATTAACTTCCCTTTCAGGTTGATACAGGATCAAAATGAGATCAATCGAATCATCGCAGAGGTTTCAAAAGGCTCCAAATTCTACGAGGCAAGCGATTTCGAACTAGCGGGTTCGCATCGAGATGAGTGATACTTGCTTTCCTCCACGATCCCTAGAACGAGAAGCGGAAAGACAGGGAACTGTCTGACAAGATCACCAAGATCCTTAGGCAGCGTGATGAGGCCTTGAAGGGCGTAGACGTCCGTGCGTGATGCTTTCGAGAGTTTCGCACTCAGCTTCCCACAGGCGAATCCAGGCGCGATAGAGAGACTGGTCGACCATATCGTGAGCGAGAGCGATAGCTGTCGCATATACAGTGAATGACGGGTTTCTCTTGTTCCCAGATCGAAGAGCTCGAAGACGGGCGCGACCTCAGCCAGACTATCGTGCATGTCGATATGGATGCGTTCTATGCGAGCGTGGAGCTCCTCCACGACCCCACTCTCGAAGGAAAACCGTTTGGCGTACGTGTCTTGTGCTACAGCCAGCAGTAAAACAGTCAACAGTCTTCCAGGTCGGGGGCGGCGTGCTTTGTACCGCTTCTTACGAAGCACGAAAGTATGGCGTGCGCTCAGGGATGGCTGGTGAGAGCAGCAGTGCGTTATTAAGAGACGTCCTAACGATGTCTTAGAATTTGTTGCCAGGAGACTCTGTCCAGATCTTATCGTCGTCAGGCTCAATTTTCAACGCTACTCTGAAATGTCGGAACGGTGTATGAAGATCTTTCGACGGTATGATCCCAACATGTGCGCTGCCGGTTGTGACGAGGGCTACTTGAAGTAAGTGTCCTGGTAATACGATTCGTCCGCAGACTCGAACTCGCAAAGTATCACCCAGTACTGCGCAGACAATCAGATTGAGGCGGAAGCGTGTGTACAGGAGATGCGCGCTGCTGTTCACAGTGAAACACGACTAACAGTGAGTGTTGGCATTGCACCCAACAAGGTTTGCAGCTACCATGCACTCCACTCCATCAATTAACATGCGTGGACATTCAGATGCTTGCAAAGGTTGGTGAATGGACGCCTTACATTATTTCTGGTCATCGACATCGAACAGATCTCCTCAGATAAAGTACGGGTGTCTCATACTCCTTGTCGAGTTCTGTTCAGCTGCCTCGTAGAACAAGCCCAATGGACAATACTATCTTCCCTTCGACCGCAACTCTATCAAGACATTTATGGATGGCCTACCCATACGTAAGGTGCCTGGGGTGGGCAGAGTACACGAGAGACTTCTCGATGCTATGGGTATCAAGGTCCAAACCTGCGCTGGAGTGTTTCCGACTGCTCACCGCCGCCTTCTACTTTGTTAGACTTGCGGGGACATTTATACCCACAGAGCAACGTTGTATTTGATGGACAAGCAGTTTGGATTGCGCTTCCTGCTCAGAACGTATCTCGGGATTGCTTCTAATGTAGTCCAACCCGGAAGCCGAGAAGAGCGGAAGAGCATAGGTGCAGAAAGGTAAGATCGAACTCGAACTTTTCGGGTGTTTTTCGGGACACACGCATAGTATCAGGACATTCCGTGCATTGAGCGATAAAGACATGATACTTTCCAAGCTCGAAGATGTTGCCGACGAGCTTGCGAAAGACATGGTGTCGGGCGGTTGGACAGGCAAGACAGTCACACTGAAGTATAAGCTTGATACATATCAGGGTAAAACTACTCCTGCACGTTTTGAATGCTCTGAAATTGACGCGCTACATTTGAGTCTTCACTAGGGCAAAATCGTTTGACCGTTGGGTCAGCCAGAAGAAGGAAGATATCTTTGCGGTAAGCGGATCGTCGGATCGTCCTGAGAATTTCACGGTTCCTCTGATGACGATGACCTGTCAGATCGGCAAGGAGCTGTTGCTTCTGGAATTACCGCTGACAATCCGATTGATTGGCTTGCGAGTAACAAAGTTGAAGGACCTTCGTGCCGTGGAGCCAGTGGGCGGAATCAAACGTGTAAGTGCGGAAAAGTTGGTTGAACAAGGCAACTGATCTGGAACGGTTTACATAGTTTTTAGAGCTTTCGAGCCCGTCACGGAACAGGGCAAAGTCAAACACGAGCATTAGAGAACAGCTGGAACCGGAACCTGACGTGGAGGACGATTCTATGCCGGGATTCTACGAAGAGTTCGAATCTAACCGGCTAGAACATGTGCATGATGACCATGATGTGGATGCTGCTGACGACCCACCAACGAGATCGTATTTCAAACCGCATTCAGGTATCAATGCCAGTCCCTTGGCAACGAGCTCCAAAGATATTTTGGAGGCTGCGCCGGGATCGAGTCATGATGAACGAACGGCGCCAATGGCAGAGTATCATACTTGCCCCGTCTGTAACAAGCAACTGAAAACTGACAACCGCGGACTCAATGGTCATATCGATTTCTGCCTGAGCAAGGGTGCTATCTTGGAAGCGCAGGCCGAGGCGAGCAGTCCGAGAAAACAGGGGGGAAAACCGGAGAGCAAGAAGCGGAAGCGGTGAGCTTCTAGTGTCACGTGATAGCTTCACTAGTACGTAGTACACTTTTTCTTTTACTAGTACGTCGAGAATGAAAGCATGCAAGCATGTCGCGTCCTCCGCACAACTACTACAGCTGCCCGGACAGGTGCTAGCATCAACTTCGCCCGACATAGGACATGTCTTCCCGTAGACTCGGACTGTGTCGCCGCCGGTGAACCGCAGTTGCACCATCGCGATTTGCATGAGCCTGCGTCCACATTGCTACAGAAAACTGTGTCTCTCTTACCACGAGTACTCTCCGCTGCAGACAATATAATAGGACCAAGCTCGTCCACTTTCTGGCGCAGCCTACTCGAAAGATCCATTTCCGAGCTATGCTCTAGTCCAGACTCGCCTACGAAGGCTACCATTGCTAGTACGTGGTTCTGCGATTATCTATACATCCGTTCATCCAAGATTCTTACCGTATTACTTTCGTCCTCGTATCTAGTCTGTGGCTTCGACAAGTGGGCCCGTTCGCGCGACTTGGTTACGGCACTTTTGGAAGACCCTTTCACTTCCGATCCTACCTATAGTGATATTTTGCGCAATAGGTGGAAGAATGCTCCCAGCTGCATCAACATCGAGTGAGCACCATCGTCTCTTACCAGTCGACCAGTGTCATGATGTGAGATTGACATAGGTATGGCAAACCCTCTGCGTTCGCTGGAGAGCTCTCCAGTCCATCGGGTTGGCTTCAGCGGTTTCCGCACGCAATCCAACTTACTGAGCTCCCCGACCTGTCATCGCTGTCCAGCATTAGCGACGAGACGGACAGTCTGCTGCTAAGCAGTGACGTCCTCTTGTTGCTCTGTGATCCCGTCGTCATGCCTCTTTCTGACTTGGCCGCGCGGGCCAGGCACCTTCTCGACAAGCCAAACACCGTCCTCGTCCTGACATCTGGCTCCATGTCCGACGAGCACCGTCCGTTCGTCTCTCGAACGTTGTCAGACATGGGCTGCCGACCCGGACACGTCCTTTTCGTCGATCCGAGACAGGCACTCGGCGCGGTCACCGCCTTGCAAGCCGACCCGATGTCGCCGTCGACGATCGACAGGTACCAGAGGGACATGCTCGGCTCTCGAATTGCGACCGTCGCTGTCGCGGTCCAGGAGGTCCTCGGTGGGAAGGATGCATCGAAGACGTCTTTGTCGAATCTGAGGCGAAGAACTGCGCTTGCGCAGGTCTGCGGCTCTCTTTCTGCAAGCTTTCGATCGGTCGAGGTTGCCGACAAGGACCTCGATGGTGTCGACACTCGAATCGGCGAATTGACATCTCGGGTTCAGAGAATCCGAGAAAATGCGAGATGCGACGTGTTCGGCAAGCCAGGAGGAGACGACAAAGTCGAAAAGGCGCTGTCTCTGAGTGCGAAGGAAATGGACGCCCTTCTTGGATCGCTCTCGTTTTGGCGGTTGGCCTGGCGAGCCGATGAGATTGGGTCGCTTGTCTCTGCCGCAGTCCAGGGACAGTGGTGCAAAGGACTGGAGCATCAGGTGAGGCGTGCTTTGGTTGAGTTCATATGGGTCTTAACGTCGAAATTCAGCTCATTCTGCAAACTGGGCGCCTGGAATCTACTCAGAGGGAACTGACCGACTCTTCGTTTAGTCTCGTCTCTGCTGCACCTCTTCGTTCGCCAGTCCTTGAAAATCACCTTGAACAATTGAAATGCTCGCCCGCGCGTGCGCTCACGCCAAGCAGCCTAACGCAACCAATCCACGATCGTCGGGGTCAGCTGATTCAGCACACCACTACACGGCTGCACCGAGAAGCACAAAGTGCTGTCGTGGGGGCCTTCGGTGGCGTACTCAGCGGTGCAGGTCTTGCATGGTGGCTGGCATTCGGCGAACACATCCTGAGCCTGGGACAAGGCACCGAGATGGGGACGGCAATAGGCTCTGGTGCGCTACTCGCTGTGGGAAGCGTCCGGTGGGCAGTTGGAAAGTGGGAACGGGCAAAGCAGAGGTGGATGCAAGATTCAGCGAGGGTCGGGGAGGGCCTTGCGCGCGATCTTCAAGTCTGTATTAACGCGTTCGTGCTTCGTCGTGCTCGATTGCTGACACCGCTGTCCGCAGAGCACGGTTCAGCGGACGCTGGACGACAACGTCGTCATCGAGGCTTCCGCTGCATGCAAGGGCATGCAAGATCTCGTCGACAGGCGTCGGAATGAGGTACATCAAGTGTATGGGGAACTTTGCGACTTAGAAGCCGAACTGTACGCATGCGCTCAGTTTCCTGCATCATGGACAGGCCCAAGTCCACCCATAAAAGCTGTGGATTCAGAATAGAGAAGCATTACTCTGCAGGTGATAAATTGATGGTATATATGATGCGATAGATATCCCCCCGTCTAATGTCGTGTAACGGTTATCGTCGGCACAGGACCAGGTTGTGGGGATCCGGGTCCATGGGCCGGAGCGTCCTCGGAGTCGCTGTCGTCGCCGATTCCGAAAACTTCTTCGCGCTCGTCCCAGACATCGCCAAGGCGGTCGGCTTTAAGCGGCTTTGCCTTGGATGGTAGCGGGGTCTTCGCAGAGGAGTTCGCAGGCCGGGAGCTGAAGAGAGGGAGTAGCGGGGTCTCCGATGGCCCACCCTCGTCGTCCGAGTAGTCCTCTGGATTCAACGTGTCGTCGGTGCTCAGCGGTCTGTATAGACGAGCAATCTGGAGCATGTTCAGGACGGGGAAGACACGGAGACGGACTTGGTTCTTACTTCTCTCCTGGAACGATAATACTTCTCGATGTGATAAGACGTGTACAAGCCGATCGCTGAGCCGATGGTATTGGCCTAGAAGGAAAGCAAGGTCATGACCGGGCCTCGTGGCCGACGAGAAGCACGGACGGCTACGTCACCAAAGTCGAAATGCTGATGCTGGTGCATCTTGAGCGTATTGCGATTCTGGGACAATGACAGGACGTACGGGCAAGACGGACTGGACGATTTCGCTGACGAATCCACCGATGAAGAAACATACGACCGCCGTGAGTATGAGATTGGCATGGCGCCAAAACCAGACTCGTCTAGCGTCTCTGGAGTGGGAATCGTATTCAGAAGTGGGACTGGAGAGAACGAGGTGGACGCGCACTCGTCTACGTCGAAGATGAAGTAAAAGACCGCCGTGGCGAGGCAGAAGCAAGTGAGGTGGACGAACTTGTCGTTCAGCGGGAGAGAGCGGGAGACGTCTGTGAAACCGAGGAGGGCGAGCAGGAGCATGATTGCGAACGTGAAGAAGAGGAACCACTGCAAAGGGATTGGAGTCTGAGCGCGGGAGAAGGGACGGTGCGCACCGGCCGCAGACGGATAGGGAGGTTGTAGCGGGGCAAAGAGAGCCTGTGCGACTTCATGACGACCTTGACGGCCTTGTTGACGAGTCGGGTGGACATTGGGCAAGACCTTGTGGGAAAACCCCTATGGCGAGCTTGTCCACCTGCGAGATATCCGACGCCCTCGTCCGGCTCGGTGCCAAGCACGGCGGCCTCATTCCTGACATACACGCCGTCTCCCCCGTCCCGCCCGTGCGCGTCTGCGGCCCCGCCTACACCGTGCAGATGGTCCGTGCGGCCCATCGCACCCAGGCCCTGGCCGAGCACTTCGTCGACACCGCAGCCCCCAAGGCCGTCATCGTCATCGACGCCCCTCCACGCAAGCCTCGTTCGCTGCACGTTTCTGACGTCCGTCTCATCTCCCATCAGACACGAAGAACGCCGTCTGGGGCGGTCTCATGACCGCAGGGGCTCAGGCCAGAGACGTCGCTGGCGTCGTCATATCCGGCCGCTGCAGAGACTTGGCCGAACATCGCGACGCAGGCTTCCCGGTGTTTGCACGCGGTCACTCTACTCTTGGGCAAGCGCCCTTTGTCCGTCCATCGGCCATCAACGTCCCCCTTGTCATCCATCCGCAGGACAACCCAGACGGGCCAGACGCATTCCCAGCGGTCACGGTCGAACCGAGTGACTGGATCGTCGCTGACGAAGACGGTGTTGTCTGTGTTCCAAAGGATATGTGGGATCAAGTAGTACGGTCAGCCTCGATCGCAAGGGAAGTCGATGCCAGAGTACTCCAAGATATCACGGCAGGCAAGGGCGTACAGGCGTCGTTCAAATTACACAGAGGATGTTGACCTCCGAAGGGCTCGTTGACTCGGGCGAGACCTACTAGCACATTACACAAAGGTTATGTATCGACTACAACGGCCAAATCCGGCAGAATAAGAATAGCGCCCGTCGTGATTAAAGCATAAAAGCATGCGAGCAGAGTCGAACGTCGAACCAACACGTCCTAGGAGGCACAAGTTTGACTTAGTGCTTACATACAAAACCCCACAAACACCCACAATACTTCATATAGTCATTCATGCACGTATTGTCTTCATCGAGAGACAGGCATTCAGTGCATGCTTTGCAAAGCGAATGCCACTGTGGAAAGCCCAAAGGAGAGCCACTTAATTGGCCTCGGTCAGAATGACAACGTCACAGATTGACACAGGCTGACTCACGAAGCAAAATAGGAAGCCAAAAATACACAAGCATCCGGTCATCTGTACAAGGTGTCAGGGGAGGAGTAACCAACAGAACATCGACGCCCTGCTCACGCTTCTTTGCCGCATTTGCATGCGCCTTCACGGGCACATATTCGTACGCATCGGCATCTGGTGCCGGCACCGACGTCACTTCGTAGCCCACGCGTCTAGGACGTTCTAATGCCTTGGATGTCCGGTGAGTAGGAGATTCAGGGCCGGGATCCGGTTCCGTCAATGGGTGCTCGGTCGTGCTTGACACGCCTTCATGCGACGTCGCCTCCTTTGTTTCTCTCGGGGTATACATTGGAGGGGCTTCGTCCGGTGAAGCACGAAGAGTAGCAGCCAGAGCGATCCATTTCTCCCATGTTGCCCGGAGTTCCTGGGCGGTATTGTACCCAGTCGGGCGTGAGTCGCCCTCTTTACTGCTCGCAACCTCACCGTGCGGGCCATCCCGCTTATCGCTCAGGAACGATGGCCAGCCAGGTATTGGTACGAGTATAGGGAACACCATCGGTATTTGGGGTAGGGCAGCCCAAGGAACAGTAGGCATTTCGGGTAGTTGAGGTAGTGGCAGCTGTGGTATGGTGGGTATAATGCCTTGAGGAGCAGGAATTTGTGCGAGCGTCCGTTGGATCATAGCAACAAGCGAAGCAGTCTGCTTCTCGTCTGAAGTGTGATCCAGTTTGTGCGTTGTGGTATCCTCGATTTTGTCCGAAGTCTGCGATGCTTGACAAATTTCTTTCTCAGGTTGTTCGTGATTGTCGTGTCGGCGAGGGCGGCGAGGAGTGCGACGGATGACATGTCTCCGCTTGACCATGACAGTCGCCGGGTCCTCATCACTATCCACATCGCCCAAACGAGATTCACTATCCTCTTCTTCCTCCACACTGACTTGCGAAAGGCCATCGTTGGAAACCACACGGTCAACGATTCCTTCGAGAAAATCAGGCGGGGCTATGTCTTGAGGGGTCTTCCCAGCGAGGTTGACGATCTCCAGGTCGGCGCCAGCAGTGACGAGGAGCCGAGCACACTCCCTGGACTGAACCAAAACGGCAACATGTAGGGCAGTAAAACCGTTTCGGTCACGAGTATCAAGGTCGATACCATGAGCTATGAGGAACTCGGCTAGAGATGCAAATTTCAGGAATATTGCCAGGTGGAGCAGTGTCTGTCCGCTCGGTATAGCATGTGACACAGCAGCTGCGGAAGGCAGGCCAGTGTACTTGTCAGCGGTGACATCGACGAGTGATAGGAACTTCATAACTGCAGCCTCGTAGTTTGGTCTCTCTCCGAGGCGCGAAAATAGGAGAGGTCGAATATCATGGGAAGACGGCGAAGCAACTTGCATGATATCGGCGGCGGCGGAGTTGGACTCAGAAGGCGAGTCCTCAGTACCTGTAGACCCAACTATGCGCAATGCGATATTCTTTGCGTCCTCTATCTTCCCGGTCATCTTGAGACCAACCACTTGAAGAGCAAGCTCCATCCTAGAATAAAAATCACAAAGTATATCATGGAGAACATTCTGGTTGACTTACAAGGCGCGATCGGACTCATCTGTGTAGGTGAAAAGAGAAGGAAGTGTGGAGTTCTTGGTCTCGTCAAGGCCTTCGAACCACACCGCCACCACGCCAGGAGTAGACCGAGGAGGTAGGACGCAAAGAATAGTGTTATCACTCCATCTTTGTGTCGAGCTGGCAACGACATCGCCAAATACACATTTAAGCTGAATTGCCGGATGGAAGTTTTCGCCCAGCACGGTTACTTCTATACCGCCGTGAGTTGGACCGGATGAAGGGATGAGACGATGTATCTTGGGTAAGGGTAGTGATGTGGTAGGTGGCGGGGAATTGGGGCTAAAGAAGAGAAAGGGCATGGGCTGGGGACGAACAAGGCTAGCAAGGAGCTGCGAGGCTTGTTCGGCTGTAGAAGTATTAGGGGAAAATATGTCAGAGGGCGAAGCGAACTGGGATGTTGAAATGGTAGAAATGCCGTTCGGAGGACTAAAAGCAGCGGTGGCAGAGACGCTGTTGGGAGAGGAGGCAGGGATGGATTCACTTGGATTGAATACGGATGAGGAATCTACGTCCTTCACAAATGATGAGGGACTTGACGACTGTGGTGGCTGTGACGGAGTTGGCGGACGGGTGTTAGGCCCTGTGGACGGGCGTATTGAAGGAGAGTTGACCGCGGAACTCAGACTGGTAACACTAGCCTCCCTAGAGAACTTGGACTGGTTATTACGACCGGACATGTCATACGGTTTGGAGCGTGTCTTCGGATGGCCTCTGCTTCGAGTGTGCTTCAGGGGTGGACTGCCATCGGCGGAGGGCGCAGCGGCGGTCAAGCTGGGCCAGTTAACTTGCACCTCCACTGCTGGGGAGGGTATGTTCGCCGATTTGACAGTTGTCTTGTGATCATCAGTAATCATAATCGGGGGCGTCATGCCGGCGCCAACCAGGCGACCGTTGTGGTCCATCATTGTGAGGTGGACATTAAATCCAACCTTCTCTCGGTGATGCCTGCAATAACAAGTAATTCGAACGGGAAGCACGGCAGACCCAGTAGAAAAATCGAGCACGTCCGGGCAATTGAACTGAATGATGCTCGTCGTATCTTCCTTGATACTTCTTCGGCGCTCGCAGCCATCTTCGGGAGTGTCCGAATCTGAACGAGCTGGCCGTACACGAGCTGCGAGTTTGCGCGCTACACGCTTCGCCTAGGCAAGAAACATGTAAGGAAGCCCCGGTACAGACATTGCATCGTACTTCTCTGTTTCTGCAACTCCCACAGCTCACGACAGGATTATGTGGGACAGAAGCGCATGTCACGGTCGCGTTGAGGTAAAGGATGTCTAGTGGTGCAGGGTCTTGTAGCGGGTTAGAGCCAATGAAGAATACCGAGAGTCAATGCTCACCTATTTTTCCCTCTCTCCGGGTGCGTCTCTTGGTAGAGGTTCCAGGGGGCAGTTTGAGCCATTTCCAGGAACCAACTCTGTCGTACTGATTCTGGTCCTCGACAGTCGTGCTTGCGTGAGCAAGTTCGACTGTGACGCGCACTTGTGTCTCCACGCGCGATTTTGTACCGGTGCCAGGGATGTTGGGCGTCAGGATGGCAAGGCTGAGGGGCGATAAGAGGGAGGAATGAGAGATAGACAATAACGTACTTATAACACGATTCTATAGGGGGATAAATAACCCTGCGAGGAATTGACGCAGGGTCCCGCTTGCATGGCCGTACAGCAGGAGGTGGCACGATTGGGGTGGATTGCATTTGCGAGAGTGAAGGTATAGAGAGACTCGAGTCGTGAATCGACAGCCGGAAGGGCATACGAAGAGGTTCCAATGACGCTAAGTTGTGCTGCGTAGCGTCCGCGGGGGCGCGTGTGTGTAGAGGCGAATTGTCTACGGCAGAGCTACAGGATATGAGCACGAGGATGGAAAACACATGGAAACGACACACTCGTCATAAGCGTGTTCCTGGATGATATCGTCGAGCTCGAGCATGCGGTCCTCGCCCGGTTTTTGAAAGGGGTCGCCGTCCCAGACTGTGACAGCGGACACGTCGCTGCCAATGCGTAGCGTGCTGTACCAAGAAGGGAGTTCGGCGTGAACAGCGACGTTGTTCGGGACATCGGACGTTTCCGGAGTTTCTGGAGACGATGAGCGAGAGTCCATTTTCGCTGCAGTCGTCGTTGATATCGACGACGAGGGCAGGATTCGCGACGGGCTCAGCGAGAGATACACGGTTCAGGGAGGGACCCCGGTCACCGACCCAACGACCCCAGGGATGCTGCTGACATGATATTTTCCTGTCCTCTGCAAATATCGTTGACCTCGACCATGAAGCGCGGCGCAGAGAGGCAGCTCACAAAGGACGGCGACGACGACAACGAAATCGAGGTCAGCGTGCCCCCTTCCCCTTTCCGTCCTCCGCTCACTTAGACAAAGGAAATACAAGACCCTCAGGGCTTTCAGAAGGCGGACGAGACTACCCTAGCCAAGAGACAGTATGTCCAACTTCCAGCACAGATCGTCGCGTGGCTGACCGCCTTTCAGGATACGCGCTTTGCCAAAGCGTTCATTGGCTGGTTCGAGACCACCATCTCTCAATGGTCAACCACCGGTTCTCGCTCCTGATCTAGAGAAACCTGTGAGTGAGACGCGTGTTGTGCAGCCACTATCACTCATGTCCCATTCAGGAGGCTGCTCCGCAACCCAAGTTTGAAGGGTTCGTCGGTTTCGGGGCAGCTTCCGCGCCCAATCCGTTCACCTTCACTTCCCTGCCACCAGTCTCATCTTCTGCATTTGACACGACATTCAAACCTGCACAACCACTCCCCACGCCCCTTTTTGGTGCGCCAAAACCTGTCCCACCGGCCTCTGGCGCCCCTTCTCCAAAACCCGCGACTTCCATTGCCGAAGAAACAGACAGAGTCGCGTTCAACTATTTCAAGTCTCTTCGGGGCCTCAATGCTTCCTTTCTTTCTGCAATATCAGCCGCAGTTGAGAAGGATCCTTTCTGTGACGTCGTCAACTTGGTAGAATCCTACAAGAACTTAAGGACTACCATCCAGTCCGAGTTCGACGACTCCTCGAAAACGTCCACAAACAGCGATTCCGGTGGGACCAACCCTGTCCCCATGTTTGGTGTCAAGCCACCGTCTGAGAAAATTCCTTTGTCGTTCACTACGCCCAAGCCATCAGTTGGAGCACCTCCCAAACCCCCTTCGACCAGTGAAAGTGATACCAAAACGCATGGTTTTATATTTCCGGCATTTGTTCCACCTGCGCCCATGCAACTGCCCTTCGCCCTCGCGCCCAAGCCGAGTGAGCCATTTCCGCCATCATCTGCTGCGCCCCCGGAACCTCCCAAGTCTACAATTACATTTGGTACATCGAATATGTCTACTTCGACATCAAACCAACTGCCAGCTCCCAGCTTATCATTTGCCACTTCCTCAAGCGTTGAGAATGCCATAACCAAGCAAGTTTCGAATTTCTCGGGTCCGGAGACTTTGGGTTCGTCCTCTGGCTCGCCACCACTGCCGACTTCCACGGCACCTGGCTTTGGTTCTAGCAGCGTGCCAAATTTTTTTGCAACAACTAAACCTACTAGTATATTCGGTACATCTGATGCGGCGTCTAAGCCCACATCAGCATTCGGCGGTTCGGTGTTTGGCAGCAGTAATATGACCGTGTCCAGCAAGCCAACGTCATTCAACCCGATCCCCTCTGACAGCAAAGATAGTTCCAAGGCTCCTACCAGTCTCTTCGGTAATGCACCGGTGACATCTTCATCCACGTCGGCAAACATTTTTCGCGCCCCTTCTCCTGACAAACCTGTCAGTGCCTTCGGTAGTGCTTTCCAAGCCGGTGCGTTTTCTACCGGAAAACCAGGTGGTAGTATCGGGAATCCCGTTGGCTTTGGATTCGGTGGTTCGTCTTCTAGTGTTGGCGATGCCACAACATCAGGATCATCGACGTCTGGATTCGTCTTTGGGGCACCGTTGGGCAAACAAAATGAAAGCCTCTTCACTCCGTTCATGACCGACAAGTCATCTGAGTCGACCCCTCAGCCTGAAGCAGACGGCAATGAGGAAGGCGGCGAAGAAGACGCGGCGAAGCTGATGCCTTCGCATACCCACGATGAGGAAGGCGAGGGTGAAGAAGACGAGGTGACGACGCACGCCGTAAAATGCAAGGTCTATCGACTATTCAAATCGAATGACAAGAGCGAATGGAAAGATCTTGGAATAGGTTCGTGTTTTCGCTCCGGTCGCGGAATACCCTTGATACACAAAACATTGCCAACAGGAATGTTCCGATTGAAAAAACACAAGGAAACCAGTGTTCGACGGGTCCTTATGCGGAACAGTAACACGGGCAGAATCCTTATCGTAAGTGTACGGCGTTCATTTCCTAGCTCTCTTACTCAACTTCTATGGCAGAACTTCCGAATTAACGAGAGTCTGAAGCCAACGCTAGCAAAGACTGCGGTGTCCTTTGTAGGATATGATAACAACTCGCCAACGTCTTTTAGTGTTCGGGTCAAAACTGGGGAGCAAGCTAAGGAGTTGAAAGAAGCCTTGGACAGCGAAATTGCTGCCGTCCAGGCGTGACATCTGAGTACTTTTGGGTTTGTTCCCCTTTCTCCAACATGGCCTAGTTTGGCATTTCGCATAGCATTACACCTGTTGCTACATCCTGCCAAGCTGCTATTCACCGAGATCGTCAACTTCGACCACGAAATCATGCCTATTTTACGTTTAAGTGACTCTGTGCGTTGTGCCATATCGAGTTTAGAACGAAAGCCTCGCTGAGAAGAAGTTCGATTTCATGATCTCCCCAGTCTTGGGTTGGAGGAGATTGCAGAAACATGATTATGCCCTACGTCAAGGGGATGTGGGACTGAGCAAAGTTCGCGCGAGAGGCCATTCTGGCACTTGCCTGGAAGTCCATTTGTCGAAGTTTTGCGCTCCACTTGACAAGGAAAGCAGAACAGACATAAAGGTGAAATTGTGAAAACGCCTCGGCCCCCTCTGCCTGAAAAAATCGATCATTCGTCGGCCAGCAAGACAGGGAAAAGGCTCAGACTGACCAAGTATGTATCCCACATCCGTATTGTATTCTGCACAGTGATTTCTCGCATAAGCAAGCAATTCATCCAACGGAACGCAAATTGCATAAACTCGACGTTCTGAGACTCGAGGTGTGCGTACAGCGGTGCTGTCGATAGTTTGCCTCGTAAATACTGGGTTGCCCAGTAGAAAGTCGGACGAACCGTCAATACGCGCCACAAGCTCAGACATGCGTTTCACGCTACGGTGGATGCCCGGCTGAGCGGATATGTAGTTGTCTTGTATACCGTCCAGAAGTCGGCATAGACACCAAAATGAATCAGCTTCGATAGCATTCAGGACATTCTCTGGTAGGAGTGAGGTATCAAACTCTTCCGGGTCCGAATCTTTTCGAAGCCGGGTAAGAAATGGGACACACGATGATCATGGAAAATGGCGAACTTGCCGATGTATGCCGAAAGGAAGACTTGAAAGAAGGGGGTTACAAGATCGTTTATCCCTTGAACATATCCGCTCGCCGGATGACGTATGGCCCAAACATAAAGTATCCGCTCGAGACTCTACTTGCAGGGACGTCAGAAAAAGCATGGAAAAGAGAGCAACCACCGCGTACGCGCTGCGTGGACGCTTGCATCCATAGACGCACGCCGGGTCGCGTCCGTGGGACGTCTATTTCAATCTGGTGCCAGATTTGCTGATCAACGCCTTGACGCCCACGAGCGAAGGCGAGTTCAACCAGTGAGAGATACTCTCCACGTTTACGAGCGAGCGAAGTTGCGCGCATATTTGAGGGTATAGGTATATATCCCTTGAGAGACATCTCAACCGGTTGACGCTCAGGAAATGAGCACGACGTACGAGAAGTATCGGCCAAACGACCGGTCTGAGATCACTCGGTGTTCCTGACCACGCAAACTTTCGGAGATCAGCTGAACGAGTATCATCAGATGGCGACTCGATCTGGGTATCGACCACTTGCTCATATTCAAGTCCTCCTTGCTCAAGCAATCGATAAATTTCAAACGTCGGTTGCTGCGAATAGACGACTCCCGAGAATGTTTTCCCGTATCGCCTGCACGGCGGGGTGTTCCGTCACCAAAAGTAGGGGAGAGTGACACTAAGAGCCTGCGAAATGGATCTACTCGTTTCTTTAGGAGAGTATGACAACAGCGAAAATTCGTCTATACCGTTCATGATGTCCTCGGCGTCAGCTTTGACGGAGCCTCTGTCCTGTCTGGTCTTGTTCACGGTGCCAGGTTCAACGATCTCTGGATCAAAGTCATCTACGACCATGTCGCCATCGACGTCCGCATCTCTCTGAACGTCAGGTGACTTGGAAGGTGTCCCGTCCATGCTATTCTGCGAAATATTGGATTTTCTGACCATGGTCCATCCGCCTTTAGCCGAAGGAGGTTGGCCCGACTCGAGCTTGGAAGGTCCAGGATACGAGCTCGGGCTCGGAGGATTGAGATGAGTGTAAGATTGAGCAAGGGTAGACGAGGAGGAGTTGTTGACGGCCTTTGGGACGGGTTTGGGCGCCGTCGCAGACGAGGGTTGTCGCCTCGACTGCCCGGTCGAGGAGTATCGCCACGAGTGCGCGATCGTGGAAGGACGTGGGGATTCCGAGTCGGATGTGCTGTCCCAGACGTCGTCCTCGGCCCAGTCCATGTTGGAAGTGGTATTGAAAGAGGGGTGTATCCCAATGTGCGGACGCGCTGGGGGAGGCCTCGCCGCCATCGCGCTCGACGGCGAGCAGCGCCTGTCCGTCGTTCTCAAGATCACCCATGTGAATAAATTTCTTTTTTTGGTCATGGTTATGTTCTCGCGACGCGGTCGTGACATGGCTTGATCGAACATGCAAGGGACTGATCCCAAGGGCAGATGCAACTATTGCAACGTGTACGCGGGAAGAGACAAGGTCAAGACCTGTAGCCGCTGCCGGTCGGTCTCTGCAATTCTCCACCAACCCCTCTACTTAATCCCTGCTCCGCAAGCTTGGTACGCTACTGTTCCAAAGAATGCCAGGTGGCTGCGTGGAGGACACACAAACAAAGATGCACTTCTACTCTCCGAGACAGCCTCGCCAAAGATCCAGAGGCCAATGCGCTCAACTCCACACTTTCCAGATGGATCAATAATTGGAGGTTCCAGCTGCACAACTGGGCGGTTTGGGCCATGGATCTAGCAAATAATCCAGAAGACCGTCTGGCCAACTACTGGTAACCACACACACTTTCTCTACTGCCTTCTAATGCAGAGTCCAGCTTTGTGATCGAGCTGGAACGCCGCCCCAATCCCCCAAACCAGTCCCTTTATTTCAAGGTATGCGGATTTCGGATGCACTTAAGTATCGTCCTAAACAATTCATCAGATGCACGGTGGGGATATCATGACACGTGAACGCTTCCTTACTCGTCTGCGCGCACTGGACGAACTCAACGATGAAATCGTCGCGAGTGTCAACGAGCGCCGTACCAACGACACCGCGCAGATCATCATCCTTTGCGAAGATCTCATCCGTTTCTTGTGGTTTTCTATGCGTGACGGTGGGGCTTCGTTTAGAGAACAAGATCCAGCGCTTTCCAGGGCTCTTGCACAAGACTGGGAGCGTGACTTGATCGAAGCGATCAACACTGGCCAACGTGAGTAAATACCAGACACTTTCGGCAATACCGTATCTTACCTTGCTTAGCGGCATCCTCAAGCTTTCATAGCTTGAAAGCTAGTTCGAAAGTCAATGTTTCTCCTTCACATACATGACTCGACGATGCCATTTCCGTCACCAGTTACGCGCGACGTTCCGAGAATCTTCGATATGTATCATACACTTATTCATGACCAGGACGCAATACACAGGGATTAATACAGCACATTTCATAGACCCCATGCCTAGATGGCGCTGGTCTTTTTCAAGAAATCCTCCTCTGACCAGCCATAGTAGTCTTTTAACCTCTTCCTGATTTTCCCCAGATCCGCCGCATGTAGCGTGGAATCAGGGTGCGCTGTTTTAAAAAACGTCAACCGGCGGAATCGCTGGAAATGCAAGGACAGCATACGCTTATGAAAGGTGATGGACTGTGAGACGTTGCGTGGTATGAATTACTTCCGGTAACTTGCAACCAGACAAAACTTACCTTATCCCTCCGGTCTGGCGGGTCGAAGCGAACAGACGAACCCGCGGTGCTGGGGTCATACTTAAATCCCATTTCTCGCATGATCTGCGACAGTATTAGCGATGGGGGCTCACGAGAATTAAGTTGACGATCACCTTCAGGAAATTATCCCATTTCAACGACCCGACCTTCTCGTCTGCGTTTGTACGCAGCAACTGGTGCATGTATTCGCTCGTCTTTTTACCAAGTTTATTAAACCACGTGAATTTCTTGTTCACAGTTGGATCATTTTCATCCTCATTCTTTTCCTTGTCCTTTGAGCCAAGCTTCGAGAGAAATCCCCTCTTGTCCGAAAAGAGCGAAGCATGATTGGGGCGCGATTTCACCTTCTCCTTTGGAGCACTCAGCTCCTGTAGGTAAGAATGAGCGGATTTCGCGACTGTAGGCTCTATAGGGAGCGAGGATGTCGACATGTGTGCAAGTTTGTTGACTGGAGCATCGGTATTGGTCCGAAGAACCGTGTTCGACCGTACTTTAGCAGGTGTCTCGGCGAGTGTACTGGCAGAAAGACTCTTTGGTGGGGTCGAGATGGGAGGCACAGAGTCCTCGTGAACCGTAGGTAGCTCATTGGTCGCTTTCTTTTTCTTCTTCTTCGGTTCCTCCTTCTTCTCCTCGCCTGCTGTGATAGCAACGTCCTCCTCGTCCTCCGCATCCTCGACAGTTGCGCGATAGCCTTTTGGTTCTTCAGGGGCAGAAACTGAGAAGGGACATTCAGATGGCCGACACACAGTTCAGCAATCCCTGCGTACCAGGTTGGCGCTCCTTGCTTGGCACGGGCTGGGTGGGAGGTGCTTTACTGACAGAGACTTCGCGAGTCTTGGGACCTGGCTTAGGAGTGGTTGCTTGTTTATCCGGAGCTTGAGTCTTCTTCCCGAAGTAACCTCTCCGTGGTTCTGTGCGCGTAGTCGAGCTCAGCTTTGGATCGGAGGAGAACATACGGCCTGCAAATGCATGGATATGTTAGAAGGACGCGTTCGCGCACTGGCGTAGTCATCTCGCCTCTTAATGATCCGAGGAGTTTCAAAAATGGATTCCCCTTCCTTTCATCTGCCAGAGCATCGAACTCGGGAGCCGTTGTTTTGGGATCGAAAAACTCTGGTATCGCCATCGCGGTGTCCATCGCCTCTCTCAGCATGGTTCGATAGAGTTCCTCGTCTTCCGAATCGTAATCTGTCTCGTCATCGTCATCGTCGTCGGTTTCTTCTTCTTCCCCGTCTTCGGACACAAAAACATCTTCGTCATTCTCGGAGCTCTCTGATACCGACTGGAGTTCGGGCATCGAGTCGTTACCGTCATCATCATCTCCACGACCGTCTGTGATTGCCAGGAGTTTCTTGCGTTTCTTCCCACCAGGTCTTTGCGCTCCAGTGGCCCTCGCGCGGGACATTGAAGGTTTACTGTCGTCCGAGTCCGACTCATAGACCCGAAGGCTGGACATGTAGAAAGAACTCCATTGAGGAGTGCGGTGGAGCGCTTCATCCAGTTGCCAAAGCGAATCGATAGACAAACCCGACGCTGCCTTGTAGTTCTGGGAA
The DNA here is from genome assembly GCA_038089955.1 of Strobilomyces dryophilus. Lineage (NCBI taxonomy): Eukaryota > Fungi > Basidiomycota > Agaricomycetes > Boletales > Boletaceae > Strobilomyces > Strobilomyces dryophilus. The sequence goes on along the minus strand of JBBPLT010000013.1, from coordinate 51,981 downwards.
AGCATCAGAAAAGGAGCTTTGGACAGAGATGAAGGACTTGCGAGATTAATGAACTTCCACATGTTGTCGAGGACGGAAGGATCCTTGGTTCTTTCAAGAGGGTTGATCAGGTCCTTGAAGTTCGCGTACGATGCAGATGCTTTATTTGAGTATATCTGAGCATCGAGCCACCTATCATATTGCTCTGGCATCCGACGCGGGAGATTTCTGAGCTTCTCGCCTTCGGGACCTAATAGAGGGCGCTCCAGGAGTTCTTGTAACTCCAGTGAAACCTTTAAAAAAAGTTGGATCTATCTGCGCACGATACACGAGAAATCCATGCAAGTAGAAACTTACAGAAAGGTCGCCGACAGAGTCCCACATCGCCTGCGGGAACCTCTTAGCTTCCCTCGGAGCCTCATCGACGGCGTCGTGCAAAATGTGATACAAGATTCTCTTCGGGTACGGTGATCGAGGGAAACACAGTTCGATTATGATGGAGTCCAAAAACGATCTGCAAGCATCTTTGAGGCCAGCCCAATCGAAGGCGATGGAAGGCTCCCCAGGCTGTATGTTTTCGACCTCTTTGAAGTACCGGGAGTAGTGAGCTAGGTAGACATTTGAGAGTATATATCAGAATAAAGGAGGTGACGACAAACGTGTGGTCGTGGCAAGGAGAGAGAAATGTGACTGGCCCAGCTCAACTAGAATGCTAAGTATGTCGCAGAGAACCAAGTACCGAGAGCGTAAGCTGTCATCACTTTGGAGCTGAGAACTAGCCGTCGCTTCATTCAACCCCGAGTTTTGCAGGTCGCGGAGGATATCGACGACGAGCTTCCACCCAGAGGCTACGAGGTAGGCATTGTGTACCCTAAAGAACGGTGGGTTATGTACGAATGGTGTGAATCGAAGGGATTACCTTGTTGATACGACTGAGGTGACGTGCAAAGGGGTTTGAGCAGGCTGTTGGCTGTCTCGTGCGCCGTGGGGAAATCTCGCGGCCAACTCGGCGAGGATCCTATCGTAGAACAACCCGGGGTCCTTGAGGTCGGCGATGTCGTCGAGGTAAGCTTGGGGGGAGAGAGAGGTGAAGAATGAATAGAATGGACGTGCTTAAGCATACCATTGTATTGCGAGTCGGCAATCCTGATGCACTTGTCGAGCTTGAAGGGAGCCAAGAGAGCGGTACGTGATCTCCGCGAGACAAGGTCCTCTGGAGAATGCGTGAGTCACAAGCGGGAACCCCTCGAACGACGGACGTACCTGCCAAGAGATCGAGCTTCTCTCTACCAGATATACGACCGGCGAGAACGACCTCGCCCGTTCCCCGAGCGCCATACTTGCCGTTGCGCAGGATGATCGCGCGAGAGGTGGATGGCTTGACGCCATTCTCATCGCGCTTCCCGCCGAATTTCTTCTGCACTTGCTTTGGGCCGGCGGGAACGAGTTCCCTCGAGGCTGAGACGCTCGGCTTCTTCTTGGACATGGTACAAGAGTACGCAATCTGATCCACCGACACCGCCACACTCAAGCTGCCACTTACCGATGACCAGGATGGACGAGGTAAGAGGGCCGAAAAATAGACGGTGGCCGAAGTTGGGCCTTGCAGGCGAATCTACCGCCTTGGGAGGCCTCCCATCCGCCCGCCCACCCTCTCCTTGGACAGTATGTATTTTTATCTTCTCCAATGGCAGAACAGCACTAGCTTTTTAGGTGCCTCTTCCGCTGTCCATTGCCTCCTTTGGTTTCGTCTCGGGGCTAGCCTTGCGCCGAATGTCTGTTTCCTCTCCTTACCCGCTTCTCTTGCCTTCTACCACGTACTAGTAGCATAGCGCCGCCCGCTCCTATGGGAAAGCTTGTCTGGCATGATTTGAGTCGCCTTCTTTCCATTGCTGCAAGCATTTGTACGTGCTTGTTTTCTGCGTCCTCTTCATCTTATCTGCAAGCACGTTAGATGCAATTTGGGCCGGCTTCTGGGGCATCCTATTCCGCAAGTTCTTCTGGGATATCATCGGTGGTATCATTCGTAACCCGGGAGGCATCCAGTCCGTTATTCTCCTCCTTCAATACCCCGTCTCGTTGACATGCCTTTGCTGCAGACCCTCCCCCGAAGTTCGTGTGTTTATTACCGTCATCGTTAAACACCCCATCGTTCAGATTCTTGCCATGGTCATGGGATTCGTCCTTCTTTCGCTAGAATACCCGCTTCCTTTCGTCAAGGGGTTGCCCATACATCGCAGCATACCGCTACGGATCGTGTTACTCGTCCTGCAATCCTTTCTTGCGGTGCTATTCTATCAGGTCGGTCGAGTGGCCCATACTGAAGCGATTCCCAGTGTTGATCAGTCGTCTAGGGCACGAATGCTTCTCTATGGTCTCTCATAGCCGCCGTCTTCTACGTCAGAGCCCTTGCCCTTGGCGAGCGCGTAGATGGCCCTAAACCAGACACGGTTCGCGCGGGACAGCCTTGAGATAACATTATACCGTATTCTCTCCCATTACGTTCGCCGCAGCGCAAGCAGTGGTGATTACTACAACAGGATTCCTTCGATCCCCGGAGTTGGTACACTTGTGTTCCCGGGTCGTAGTTGTACTTTAGTCGCGATTATTCTTGTGCCAGCCTGCCAAGATGCGTGTGAGCACGCCACCACGGTACATATAGTACCCCGGTACTTGTAGATCGCCATCATCGTCCGGCCATCGCGACTACCATGCAGCCATCTGATATCATTTCTGCGCTACCTGAAAAATTCAAGGCCGCCAGCGAACAGATATTCTACCCGTCTGTAGTCTACGAGCACCAGAACATCGGACTAGAGGTGGGAATCCCACGATGTGCTGCCTACTACACAGTTTCAGCTCATCTACATCGAGATAGTTCGAGCTGCGGCTATGTACTGCGCTCCAACACAAGCCAGTGGTTCGGGACGCGTCAGGGCATCTTGCCACTGTTTCCTCCGAATCTAACGCGACAGCCAAAACGAACCCTTTTGCTCCACCCTATGCTCCACATCTATACCTGGGGGAGCTGTCCTTGCAAGACGGGAACGATGAATCCGACTACGTCGTCTTGGTGGGTTGCAGTCGCCCCTCGCTGTCGTCTTGGATATGACCGACCAGAGTAGCTGAATAAATATTCTGTGGTTCCCCACCATTTCCTGCTGGTGACTAAAGGTGCGTACGCGTGAACAACATTCGAGACCGTCTACCGACTCATTGGATCGAAAGAATTTAGGCTGCAATCTTCTCCCCTCTTGCCGCAGGATTTAGTCCAGACGTATTTGCTCTTACTCGCCGCTCGACAGGCAAACAAGCATTTCATGGCTTTTTACAACTGTAAGTACTTTCCCCTGAATTTCGATGGACACTAGGCCCAGCGACGTATCAGGTGGAATACAGAGCGGTGCAAGTCAACCTCACAAGCACATCCAGTTCGTTGAAGTCGGGAACGACGGTCCGCCTATCGAGAAAGTTGCTAGGAAAACGAACCTCGAAGTATCTGGTAAACAAGTTCGAGTCGAGATGACGTCGACGAAACTGAAGGAGCCGCTCACAGGGAAACCTTTCACAATCTCTTCGCTGCCTTACGCCAATCATGTGTTCCGCCTCTCGCCTCTCACGAGCAATCTTTCCACAAGTGAATTGAGCCAAGCACTCTTTCCTCCCTTCTTGTCACTTCTTGACTTGGGCATCTCAACCATACGACACGATCCAGATTACCCCCCCGGTCCTCCTTCTTACAACGTCATCCTTACCTTGGAACACATGCATCTGATACCACGGCGCCACGAGGCTTACAAAATCGAGGGAACTCAGCAAATGATCAGCGTGAATTCGCTTGGCTTCACAGGCATGTTACTTGCCAAGAGCGAGTCAGAACTAGAAGCTATGAAAAAGGAAGGGATCGGCCGAATCCTTCGTGGGGTGGGTCTCAGGAGTGTGCACGACTTGCAGGTCGCTGGCACGTCGTTCGACGACCCGGTCAGCTAGTACGGTCAATAGAAGACATAATCTGCAAGGGTAGAACATGAACAAGAAGATCGTATCAGGTGGCATCGATTAATGTGCAAGGAGTCCCTTGACTCTCCACAAAGAGTCCAGCGACTCGAGCTAAGGAACGATGCCATGAGTCCCAGGACACTGTCATGAAATGCTTTCGAGTACCAGTTGGAGAAATCCTTCTTCTCGGATGACCTGGCCCACGAGGATTTCGAGTTCGGTCAGAGACAGTTCGTACAGAGAGGGTTGTTCGCTCAGGGATGCAAGAAGCTGTGATCTTTCGACGCTCACGTTCCCGGTTCCTGACGGCCCCCGGGCGGCTACATCCCCAGAATGCGTTGCACGCCGTGGAACAGGGGGTGGAGGCATAGCGATGCTTTGATCGGATGAAGAAGGCTGTGATGAGTTTGGCAATGAACTTTGAGTCGAATCGCGAGCACGGCTCTTGGACACCGGCAGGCCGTCCTTTTGACGACAGCCCACCTGGCTGTCGGCTCTATGTGATGTCTCTGAGCATGTCACGAAGGCGGCGTCGTCCGAGGAGAGATTCGTCACTACAGAGGACGGCGCGATGAAAAACCCTTGGCTCTCCAGAAGGTGGTTGACCGTGCTAGATGCTGATGGGATGGGCCTGCCAGGATCGACGAGAGTTGAGGCGATGCTCTGCCGCTCAGTCATATTGGCGAATCGTGCGGGCGGGGGGCCCGGTGCCGTCGTCGTCGCTGTCCGCGCCAACGACGGCGGGAGCATCGTAGACTGTCGATTGATAGCAGCCGGTTGAGGGTTGGCTTTGCAGGGACAGACGGACTTGATGGCGTCGATGAATTGCGATGCGTCCAGCGCATTCTTGAAGGTGACCTGGAAGCGGCGATACGTCTGGTAGGATCAAGAGTCAGTACGAAGTACCTTGCTCGCGATATGATAACTCGCTGGCGGAGAACTTGGGGCGATTACTCTTGGGTGCAAGTAGCGGATCCCGACAACCGCGTCGCGATACACGGCCTTCAGAGGAAGGCTCTGGTCAGACTGCAAGGCAGCGGCGGACGCTTGGAACGTCGGTAAAGATGAAAAGGACAGCAACTCCAAGTCTTCCTTCAGCCGTTTTTACGACGTCTGACGTTAGTACCTACGGAGAAGGTAACCATTGCTCACGAAGACGACCTCGTTCTGGTCCACATGCAAGTCGTTTGTATGTATGGTCCACAGTATTCTCAGCCGCATAGAGACAAGTTGTCCGGCGGAAGGCGACTTTTTAGCCTCTAGGACAATTTTCATGACGGGATTCGTAAAGTGTTGCCACTCAGATGCAACCGGGCCCTGATCGCCTTGAAGAGACGTAGCCTGAGATGGGTAAGAGCGCGAGTACTTGCTGAGAGCATACGAAGCAGTCGTGGTGATGGAGTGCGACATGGTTGAGTCGGCGACGCGTCACATGGCACGCGACAAACTCACATCCGCCGAGTCGTTGATTTCGTACCACTTCGATGATCTGTTATACATACATGAACGATTCATACATACACGCTCAGAACACAGGAAGTCAGTCGCAGTAGGCGCCTTCGCTGGCCGGCTTCAGCGATCGGATCAGCGGAGGGGACGCATCATGACCAACGCTGCTCACCGCAACGTCCCTGGCATATCGGTACAGGATACCTCTTTTTTCTTTCAGCTCACTCTTACCCGATGCTTCCCATTCCTTCTTGCGTGCTGCCATCTCGTCCTCCTCTACAAGCAAGTCGATCGTGCGCTTTGTTGCGTCAATAATGATGCGGTCGCCGTCTTTGACAAGGGCGATCGGCCCACCCAAGATGGCTTCAGGGACGACGTGACCTTGTGAGTTCATAAATAACCACGTCACAGCCTCAAGGTAAGACTCGACACACCGATGATGAATCCTCTGGACGCCCCCGAGAAGCGGCCATCCGTAATGAGGGCGGTTGAGTTACCAAGACCAGCTCCCATCAAAGCAGCTGTGGGCCCTACACTCACGCAGTGAGATAACAATCGGAGGGGGTCTCTGCGGATTTACCCAACATCTATGCAAGGCAACTTAGAAAAGTGTGAAAGGTAGGCAGACCAAATAGTTACCTCGGGCATGCCAGGTGCACCCTTCGGACCTTGGTACCTGAAGATCAGAACTGTGCCTGGTTCGACCTCGCCTCTTTCAAGAGAGGGATAGAAGTCGTGTACACTGGCGACGCATTTAACGTTTATCTTGGAGTTGTGTTATATTACCTGTCAAAACATTTGGCAACACCCTGTCAAGTCTCACTCGGTCTTCTTTTTCTTATCGTACAAAACGAGGGACGCTACCTCGAATCTTAAGCCCTCTTTACCAGTCAGTTTAGCGACGGCGGTTTTAGGCGCCAGGCTTCCGCGTAAGATCGTCAAATGACCCGTCGGTTTGATAGGATTCTCCACTCTCCTGATGACGTCCTGCTCTTCAAAGTCAAGTTCTGGTACGTCCTCGAGATTCTCTGCGAGTGTCTTTCCAGTGATAGTCATCTGACTACCGTCAATCAAGTCGGTGTGCTTGAGAAGGTATTTGAGTAGGGCCGGAATTCCGCCGATCTTGTGCACGTCCTCCATGAAATACTTGCCAGAAGGCCTTGTTCGAGTCATAGTCGATTCGATATACCTCGCAGAAATGACTGAATGCTTACTTGAGGTCAGCGATGTAAGGCGTTTTGTCGGAGACTTCTTGGAAATCATCGATTGTAAGATGAACGTCAGCAGCTCGTGCGATGGCGAGCAAATGAAGCACCTTTGTCCGATCATCAAACACGCGAAACGAGGGTACATGGGTGACGTACTGCATTGGTCGATCCACCGAGGATATTTACGATAGCGATCGCGTTCAAGAACGACTGGCGTGTAAGAACGTCCCTAGGTTTCAAGTCCAACTCTAGCAGGCGTCTCATATACTTTGCGGCCCTGAAGCACTCTTGAATCTTTTCTGCGAAGAGAACATGAACCACCATATTCAGTTTAGGGCACTCGACTCACCTGGGTAAACAGCCGGCGTGCTAGAGGAGTACGGCAAAGACATTCCCAGCACCTCGAGAGCCGAGCTCATGGTGTTTGCTCTGTGTCGTCATACCATGATTCGCATGCAATGGGGGCATCGTGACGAATCCACATACGTGTACATCCCACCACAAGCACCGGGTCCAGGGCAGGCATGTCTAACCACGTCAAGCCGTTCCTCATCGTTGATGTGACCAACTGCATAAGCACCTGATAATCCTAGGTTTACGAAAGCAGAACAAGATGAGAACCGCCATACCGTATGACTCAAAGGCATCTGTGATGTTCACAGTGCCACCTTTCTTGAACCCCATGGACGGGCAATCGACATGGCGAGTGCCGATTTGGATGGTTCCACCATAAACAATGATGGTAGGTCGGTTGTGTCGAACGGCAGCCATTAAGACACCAGGCATGTTCTTGTCACATCCTGGGACAGAGATGTTGCCGTCGTAATGTTGCGCCTAACAAACCGTTTGGAGTCTGCGAGGTAGTATTCCCCACGGCAATCATTGCTCACCAACGTGACCTTGCTTCGTTATCAACCAGAGTAAACAGTAATTCGGAAGACGACTCACGGCCTCGACGGAGTCAGCAATCAGGTCACGACTTGGTAGGCTGTTGAGGATGGATATCAACTCACCCTTGTCTTGCTTCAACTATTGAACGCGTGCTCACGAGTAACGCATCCCTATGGAAGGAATGAGGAAGTATACATCGCGGAGAGATATAAAACATGCCATCTGTACCCATAGTGATCGCATCACTGGCGACGATGATGAAATGGGTGTCAGCGACGAAGCTTTGCGAGTACAGACCTGACACCAATGGTGTTGAAAAGCAAGCCAACAAGGCCTTCTTCCTTGCAACCTTCCTTGATCTTCTTCGCAAGGTCAAGCTTTCCGTGGAAAGCTCGTGAGCAGCTCGCAAGGAAAGTGCAGCTGGCGGCAGGACTCACGAGATGCATGTTGCACGGATTACCTTGATCGTGGTGATTAGGCGTGTGCCCTTTGATACAGAGATTGTAAACTCACCCTCCCACCAGACCGGAGAGATACCGATCTATGAGACAACGTTGACTGACGCGTTAATTCTTGCCATATTAAATACCTGGGGTTTGTTCATATCCTCCGCTGTCAAGCCAGTGGCGTAGACTACAGGGATGTATTAGGATGTATCATCGACAAGGAGTACTGCGCGGGCTACGAACGCATGGCTTGAGCTCCACCTCGCGCCTTGCCGAGTGTCAAAAGTCAAGGACCATTTTGGCGTCCGAGTTGGCTACTTGGTGGGCAGGCTTACCTTGTCCTGCGTCAACTGACTAGAGAATTTATTGAGCCTAACATTGCCAGATGTTCCAGCAGGCTTGGGAACGGCGTGACTAGTAGAAGCGCAGATCAATCGATCAGTATTGGTTGGTTCGAGCTAATATGTCTGAAATGATCAGGGACTCACATCTCAACGCCGGACATCCAGACTAAGATTATGTCACAGATTCGATCGAAAAGGCGCGCGGTGATATGTGGCGAACGATTACTTATACGCAGTCGGTTTTGGTTCACTTTCTGGTCATCACGCGCCGGGTTAACTGACGAGTCATTTCGGGTACCGGTCCGGAGTGAATGTGAATCTCTGAAACCAGTCGCCAATTTATTCAAATCATTATCAGTAGAGGCCTGCTGACGAACCAACAAGCTAATGCTATCATCAGAGAACACCTACTGAGTAGTCCTTATAAATATGCTCTATCTGTTGTTATATACAAAAGGTGTGTCAAGCTGTCTAGAAATCAAAGCCGTGCTGCCTAAAGGCGCTCAGTTCAGCGTGACCGTCAGGTTTAGCCAACTCTGCTAGGTCGTTGCGCTCCTGTGAGGTAGCTATTAGGAAGGGGAGCGACTCATGCGAGGCCACCTCGACTCACCATCTCTAAGAAAACACGTTTCAGAGTGACCCAAAGTTGATCGCTCGTTTGTCTATCCCCTGTAGATTCCTGCAACGAGAGGGCACTAAGAAAGTGTTCCGCGGCTTCTTTATGAGCACCAATGTTCAGGCCTGTGCGATAATCGATATCGAGCGAGAACCCAATGACGTCTCACTCACAAGCAACTCCAACATTGTAAATCGCACGCGTATACGTCGGGCGAAGCCTTAGAGCTTCTCTATAGGCACCCAGGGCTTCCTCCGGCTTACTGCCATTAGACAAGGACGAACCAAGTCGATTCCACGTGAGGTAGTCCTGAGAATGGGTCAATGTTGACACGTTCCAAAAAAAAGTAAGAAACCAACCTGCGGACGTTGAGACAGCGCACTCTCAAAGCAATCCTTCGCACGATCGTACTCCATTTTGTTGTAAAACAGGATACCCAGCCCTACTTGGACGTCTGGATCAACTATACCTTGATCATACTGCTGTCTCGCGAGTGCCATGAAGACATTGGTGAGACGATCGTGGGAGTCCCACGTTGAATGAGATTGGACAGCTTTCTCGACGTCATCAGGTATCGGAAACGTCGGGAACCGAGCACGCAACCAGCGCCACAGCATGTGATATGACGCGCGATCATACGATTCGTTGGTGAAGGATATTGCGAGCGACTGGGAAAAATCGATGAACAAAGAAAATAAAAACAACCGAGAACCGGGAAATCCGCACCAACATGCCCGCTCCGTCCGCACCAACGGCTTCTGCCCTCCGAACACCTTCCATCAAAGCGCGTACGCTCTGTTCCTCGCGCTCATCCATGCTTCTTACTTCTCCCAACAGTATCCATGTCTCGTATCCGTGCTCACCGAGTTCACCGGTCTGAATAGCAGCTTCCAACAGCAGTGCAGCCTCCGATAATGATCCATTGCGTTCCAGGAGTGCCTTTGCCTCGTTCAACGGAGAGCGGACGGATGCCGAGGATTGCAAGAACGGATTGTTGGGTTCTGATTCAGCCTCAGTAGCTATACGCACGCAAAAACACGAGCCTCACCGAACACGTATTCGGTCAAGATCGGGTATCCGCGCTCGTCGAACTTGGGGGGACTATCGATCGCGCCTTCGGTGAATTCACCTATTCCACTCTCCCACGCGTCCTGCATCGCCCCTCCATAATCTTGCTCTAATTCCTCGCGCTGAGCGGTCATGAGTTGATTGAATTGCGACTCCCACTTGGCTAAATCTTCATCCCTTGGGGGCGCACCCGATTCTTGCAAGCGCCGCCAGGCCCTGAGGAGATATAAGTCCATAGGATTGGAAAGGAGAATAGAGCCAGACTCGGAGAAATCGTTGCTAGGCTTGACATCCTGAGCCGCTGATTCGGCCGGGGTCTCTAACTCGACGATCCTTGCGGAGCTGTTCGTGTCACCGATTGTGAGGGAGGCAGCAGCCTGTGCAAATGCGGCTTCGAAGTCTATGTCTCGGGCCTTGCCTTTTCCTTTCCCGGATGAGGTCGTATGAAGAGCAGGGCCGAAGCTTTGGTACATAGCAGGACCGGTGAGACCAGATCCGTACATGGCGGTGGGCATGGAATGATTGTAGGAGATGGCGGGACTAGGGCGAAGGTGTTGTGCTTGTTCGATTCGACTTCAGAAGGCGCACGAAACGATACACGACATCAGAACATACCATCCTGTTGGCTCGGTTGCTGTGCGGTAGATCCGGTAATGGGTTGACTGAGGGTGCCAGCGAACTCGTTGGCCCACGGGGCTCGCGTCGCGCCGTCGCGAAACAGCGGTTGTTGATGCTGCGGTATCCCTCTGGCCCAAGCGTGGTCGAGATCAGTCCGTCCACCGACCGGGGCCAGACGGGCGAGCTCGGCGCTCGGCGCTGGAGACGACAGTGCGAGAGACGGAGCAGGCGAGGGTCCGAAGAATTGCCTTGCCATCTCGACGTCTTGTTCTGCAGCTTGGCGCGGCGCGCTGCCCGGCAGATGTTGCAGCTGTATCGACGGATCAGCGGAAGTCGCAGCAGCGACAGCGAGCGTCGTACCCGGAACGACGAGGGGCCTGCGACCCGATCCTGAGGCGAAACAGCTCAGCAGCGCGTTGCCAGACGCGGGGCGGGAGACACGGACCTGTTGGAGACTTCTGTCGCCTTCTGTGTGCTTGAGGACCTGGGAGAGCGGGTTCGAAGGGACGGCACACTCGGAGCCGGATATGAGGCCCTGGAGGGACATGGTGGAGTGGAGGAAGAGGCGAGTCACGTGGGCGGTACGGAGTTGACAGCGACCATGAGGATGATGTCGATGTCGATGAGAGCGCTCGCGAGAAGACGGTATGGGACGACGTCGCGGTCGCCGCACGCGCTCGTCTGGTTGGAACACCGCGACGGCGAACTCGACCCGGCCTCTCTCTCTGCCCTCTCCGCCGCTGCCCGTCTCGGCGGCAAGGTCACCGGCCTTGTCGCCGGCGCCCCGGACAGAGTCCCCGCCGTGCTAGCCAAGGCAAAGAAGCACGTCCGTCCTCGCCGTCCTCGCCGCCCCGCTGACCCCTCCCCAGGTTGTCCGGTCTCCATGCGGTGCTCCATTCCACCTCGCCCCAGTACGCCGCTCCCCTGCCCGAGATTCTCGCTCCACTCTTGCAAAAGGTCCTCTCCGGCGCCGACCCGTTCACCCACGTCGTCGCTGCACACTCTTCGTCCGCCAAATCCACCCTCCCCCGCGTTGCTGCGATGCTCGATGTTCCAGCCGTGTCCGACGTCTCCTCGGTCGAGCACGACGTCTCCTCCGACAGCACGACGTTTTCCCGTCCCATCTACGCAGGCAACGCCATCTCCACCGTTCGAGCGCCGTCTTCGATACCCATCAAGTTCTTCACCGTCCGGTCGACCGCCTTTCCCGCCGCCGCACCATGCGAATCGGAAGCCCAAGTCGAGATCCTTGATCCTGTACCAGTTTCCGACCCCCCATCCACCCACGTCTCCACCTCGCTGAGTAAATCCGATCGCCCCGAATTGGGGGTCGCCAGCCGAGTGGTGTCTGGTGGACGGGCACTCAAGAATGCAGAGACCTTCCAAGCCACCCTCTATCCTCTGGCCGATGCATTGGGTGCAGCTGTCGGCGCTTCCCGGGCTGCTGTCGACGCGGGCTACGCAGACAACTCATTGCAGGTTGGACAGACTGGCAAAGTTGTCGCGCCCGAGTTGTACATGGCAATCGGGATATCCGGAGCAATCCAACACCTCGCTGGCATGAAGGACTCCAAACTCATCGTCGCGATCAACAAGGTAATCTGCTACTCTCTGGCGTGTCGCTCGTCTGACGTTCCAAAGGACCCCGATGCTCCGATATTCCAGGTAGCTGACGTCGGGCTTGTGGCAGACCTCTTCGAGGTCGTGCCTGAGATGGTGGAAAAGTTGCAGTAGTGTCATAGATGAGCTGCATGCTCAGCGCAATTTCATTCATAAGTAACAAACACGAGTGCGATGAGTTCGGGATTTGCCACTGTCAGCATGTCTTTCTATCGACCACTCGACACCACATACAAACTCGCGGGGAGGGTCCTCCTCGTAGTGAGCAGCATACCATCTCTCTCCCTCAAATATCTCACCGTCGCACACAGCCCATCGTGTCCGTTGGAAATGTCGCCCAGCTAGCGGCCGACCTGCTCATCGCGTCACTCAAACTCGCTCGCGTCGGCGTGTTCGATCCCAAGCATCTGGTCCCAGTCGTCGGCGCGCGCGAGGATGGTACTCCCGGTCTGACTATGCCCATCGAACGTGAGTCTCCACCTACTATGTTCTGCGCCGAGAACGAGTCGCACTCGACCAGTGTTTGGCGACCCGAATGGCAAGATCGCGGTCGTCCAGCAACGTTCCCCGGTCCTCAAGGTGGGTGTGCCGATAGACGATGCGTCCCGTCCGTCACCATCTCTGGACAGTCGTTCAAGCAACAGTTCACCGATGCACTCCTCGACTTCATCCGCAATTCCGGCGTATCGGCAGTGATCTTCATGGGAGGCGTCGACATGTCTGTTAGGACAGACACCCAAATGCTGTCAGTGCATGATATTGATCCGGGTGCAACCGTCCATCGTCTCACTCGCCATTAGAACGCCGACGACGTTCATCCAACCTCCGGTGTCTCCATCCCTTGATGGAGGTCCGCTCGCTTCCCTCGCCGATCTGCCAGTCCCCCCTTACACTTCCCCGTTACGTCGGGATCAGCATTCGGAGAGCAGTTCACGGCGTGTGCCATTCATCCCCGGTGGAGGCATCGCCCATAGGCTGCTGTCTTCCATCCCCGATTCGTGGCAGATACCAACCATCTGTTTGTTGCAGTATGCCATGGAAGGTGACAACAGAGGGGATGCGCAGCTCCTCGCAACGGTCGCAGTCAAAGCACTCGGCAACACGGCAGTCGTAACTACCTGGACACAACCCATCACATGGGTTCATGGTCTCTTTGGCACTCCTCATGACCAGACACTTTACGGGTGATATTCTGTACGTTACGGTAGAGGAGATGAACTGGCACTGAGAGATGGCTAGCTACTCCGATCAGTTTCACAACGTCGGGCACTTTTTCATTGATCGACAATAGCAGTAGCTTCCATCTGAAAGGCGTTGTAGCTTGGGATAATTTACTTGTCATCGTCGCTTGATCGATCGATACTTGTTGAAGTTCGATGTGGAGCACTCACAGGCTGCTCAGCAACTTGAACCCGCTGACTCCGACAAAACTTTGCGCCCGTCTGCATCAGTTGGATATCTAGAGCCACACCATACCGAGAACGTGATAAATCCCCGGTTCTGAGATGTCATCTGAAGACGAGACATAGTTCCGACTAACTTATATATTCGTATATTCGATCGTTCCTTTCGGCTTTGATCAGTGAATGCTTGGTGGTTTGGCGAACATAACAACCGCTTCCCGAGAGCTAGATCGCTGTCGCGCCAGCAGCGTTCCCCGGTACCCAAAGTTTGGTGTGCCTAGTTCACTAGGAACGCTCTCTTCAATTTCATCTGTTCAAGTGATCCGCCGACTTCTCCAACGAACGCTTCAAACCTTCAGTATAGCTTCCTTGATGGAGGTCCGTTTGCTTAGCTCGCCGGATTACTAGCACTCGTGCAGCGTTTGTGAAAAACATCCATATCATTCATTTTCGATTCATGGCAATGATACGATACGGGCGAGACCCTATCCGTGTCATCGCTTTCCAGTGATCCCCACCCGATTACGGCCTTTTCGTTTCGCAGCTTGGGATAGAGGTAGATAAGCATATGGATCGACTTTGCCCTTCTTGACGTCACCTCCCGCTTTCTGTATGTCAATAGCGCCGATTAGATCTCGGGCACAAGTCGTTTTCAAGAAAAACACACACCTTTGCCTTGAATTCGTGACCCAGCTTGACGTCCGAACGCCGTTTGTTCGGCCTCGGTTTAACTGGTGCCTCGGCGTCAGCCATTTCGACATCTCCGTCGTCGTCCACGTTCTCTCGTCTGCGCTTCTTCGTGTCTCTATTGAACTTGATGCGCCCATTGGGCCCGCGCGAGAAGCCATCCGAGGAGGTAATGCTTTCTCTGTATCCATTCCCTGCGACGTCCCCGGCAGCCTTGCGGGCACTGACTTCGATGTCTGAATCCGAGTCTTCTGTGGGAATGACCAGCTTGCCGCTCTCCTGGTCAGTTTTGAAACGGGTGGCGTCCTGACCAGGTTTTCGCCTGCGATCGGCTTTCGCGCCTGTATGGCAGATCGTATCATTACGACGCACTGAAGTTTGCGCAATACATACTCGTAACTCGCGAGACGGCACCCTGAAGAAGGTCCATTGGTTCATCGTCGTCCACGCGGAGTCGCAAACTTTGATCGCCACCTTTGCGTTTGGACGGACCACCACGCGGTGCACGCTCCTCCTCGTCGCTCTCACCGAGCTCACTCTCGCTTCCATAGAGAACGTCTTCGAAGGCATCGCCCGTCGCCACTTTTCCCGAGGATTCCTGTGAAATAGATCAGTAATTATAGCGCAAACATCAAGAAACCCAATACCTCGTCGCCACCGTCGTCTCCGCGGGCTTTTCTGCGCTTCGCCCTGTCTTTTCGCTTCTTAATGTTGACGAGGACTTTGGTCGCCTGCTCTTCGCCCGCTGCTTGATAGACATCGTTCCACCCAAAGCGTCGTATCATCCGCTCGAATATGTGACGCACTTTTACTTTGAAATGATTCTTATGGTCGTGCGACCACGATAGAAGCACAGGAACCAGATTGGTTAGATGTGGCCTGAGGAGGTCGGCGGGAAGCGTGTGAATTGCGAGCTTAACATAACCAAGAGTGGATTTGACGATCTCGCGATTCGACGAGGACAAGAAGACCAAAAGGGTCGTGAAGATTTCGGTCTGCATCTGTGCATTGACTGCGTCTGCATAACGGTTAGCGGGCTGGTGGAAGCAAGGCCTCTTCGGTCCATACCTTTGAACTCGAAGACAAGTCGCGAGATTGCGGTTATTGTAGCGCTGATCATATGGGGTGTTGCCCCAGCCAGTCCACCAGCAACCATGGTCATGTACTCGTTTATGCTTGCGTTTGCTGAACGGGTATACATGAACATGGCGAAACCCTTGACAAAGTCGTGCAAATGGGAAACACGAACCCTCGGAAGTAACGTCTTCGTCCATGCCATCAACCATCTGTCTTTTAACTAAACCGCCCTGATCCATCTTTCGACCCATACACACAATCAGCTCAAAGGCTGCAGATCGGGCTTTTTCAGAGGGTTCCTTGGTGCCCAGTACGGCCTCAGGAATTAGAGATGGGATGATGTGTAGCGATGTTGGCGATATATTCGGTATGAGGTTGGCCAGTAGCACGAAACGATCCTTTTTCGCAGCAGGCGACAAACCCGTGTTAAAAGAGTCGACCTGCTGCAAGGTTGCCAGTGTGTCCATTTGGACTTTTCCGCTGCCAAATACCTTGGCGAGGATCTTGTAACCTCGCTTCTGCACTCCGTTGTCCTTGCAGCACAGGACCTCGCTCGTCATGCAAGTCTGTACAAGAGAAATAACTTCTTGTGCTTCTAGCCAAGGCAAGAGCAGTATTAGCAGATCTTCCGTCATGGTGGTCACGTTCGCATTCTGCTGCACGTTCGGCGCCGCAGTGAGCTTTTGGAGGTTCTGCCGGAACAGCTCGACGACTTTGAGATAAGCTTTCGAAATTTCATGAGGTTCTGCAATGTCTGCCCAAACACTGATGACGTCTCCGACAACGCCCCTACTCTCCCTGTCGATGCTGCCAAACACGTTGAAAAATACAGCAAACCAGCTCTCTACCTGTGTTTTCAGGAAAGCTATATTTTGGCTTGCTTCTTCGCGGGTGATGGAACTCTCCCTAGCGGTCGGCTCTGTGGCATTTTCGGGGTCCGCTTGGGATACTGCGAGGTTAGACTCGACCAAACACTTGAGGCCCTTGAGCACCGAAAGCCGGAGCTCGGGTTGTGTGTACAAAAGTTGAGACAAGAGTTGAGAGAAAGCTGGTGTGAGTGCCTGGTCGACTGTCAGATAAAAATGGTATGCGTATTATCCGAAACCCTGCCTTCTCAACGTCCGGAGGTGCATGACAGTATCCTGCGAAGCCCATCCAAATCTGCGATATGAGCACATCCCAGACCTTTGCCTCGGATTGCCTGCCATCGGCGTCAGCTTTATTCTGAAGGTTGAACATCCGTTCGCTCAGAGGAACGAAGTAAGAGACAAAGTGTCCCAATGGAGAAGGATGTGGCTGGCCAAGCATCGGTAACAGGAAAGCCCGAGGTTCACGTCCTGCCTGGCTGCAGAACAGTTTAGTCAATAGCAAAAAAGTGGCAGGCTCACTAACCGGTCCTGAGGCTCCAGATTCAGCGGCATTGCCTCGAGCATGATGGCAGGCCCTACGGCACGCATCGCCGTTGATATAACGCTGTCTGCAACTTCTTTGTGCTCGAAATCCTTCTGAGTCCGAAGGTCGGCAATTTTCTGTACCAATGGAAGGAGTATTGGCTCGGCCGCGAGTGTCGGTTTGCCGTCATCGAGGCGCACACTGAGGCTCGAGATGAACGAACTCACGACACGGAGCAGCTCTGGAATGGTCGACGCATAGGCCAAGGAATCCAAGGCTTTCGTGATTTGAGCAACAGCAACCCTGACAGGCGATTTGCCGTCAGGTGCATCCGCTACAGCCGCACGACTCATGGGCAAAGTGATGCATTGTGTGAGCGATTGCAGCGCTTGAGTAACCGCTCTTCGTGTTTGCGCGTGGGTTGCCTCAAAGAATGACCAGACAATTTTCCAGACTTTGGTAAACTCATGTGACGACGCTTCTGGATCGGCCGAGTGATAAGCCAGTATGACGCCTCCAAGGACGTGCAACCAAGATGGAGCAACGGTGACATCCGACTTTGGTGGGGGTGATGATAGTACGGCCTTCAGTACTACGGGGATTTGCTCCGCACTGCTTTGAGTGCCCGAGTCGACGGAAACCGAGAGCAAGTCGGAAAGAATCGAGTACGCGGACTGCGTTAGATAGGGATTTCCGAGTCTAGGTAGGGTGAGAAGAATGGACGTGATGGGTGGGATGGCCTTTTCATTCCAGTTAGAACCAATTCGGGGACTGGAATACATCACTCACGTCGAGTGGAAGATCTGGCAGAATGGGACGCAGCAATGCAAGAATGCGGATGGCATTGTCCACGGAGGACTCTTTGGCAGCAGATTTCGATTTCGGTAGGACGCCAGAGCTAGCTTGATGGAGGGTCGTTTGCATCCACTCAGCGACGCGCTCAGCGTAGGGATGGCGAAGGAGAGGACTTGGCGGATTGGATAATACATCGCTGACCAGATCGATGGCGCGCTTGCGCACCTTTGGTCGAGGATCTAGACAGAGTTGGAGTATGGTTGCGAAGGACTGGCGAACGGTCGGCGTGTCCAGGTGCGATCGATCGAGTGCATGGGAAATGTAATTGTACAGTGTGAGCTGCGATCTTAGTGGAGGGGCGTGGGCTGAGAGAGAAGGGAATAGCGGTGCGGTGAGCGAGAGAACGGTACTCAGATTTGACTGGATGACGGGACGGGCGACGAAAGGTGCTACCAGCGCAAGCAGGTAGAGAATGGCGGGGAGGATGTCGTCGTCGCCGAGCGCAGCGTCATTCTTCTGCAACGTGCCATCAAGCGTAGTTATCAGTGCCGCGAAGTAGGCTGTCGGCGTACAATCAGTGTCCGTCTCGGCCAAGGTCGACTCGAGCGCGTGCAACAGCGTCGCGGGTTTTTTTTGGTGGGCCAAGGAGGACGACGTGTGTGAGCGAACTTTTGCCAACGCTGCCTCCATGATGGAGACGAAATGGTAGCACAATACGAACGAAGCACAGCTTGATCAACTCGTGCTAGTTGCGTCATGCCAACCGCACCCTGGTCGTACATCCTCCTTCGGTCAGTAGCTCGACTCGGACGTTCTCCCCCCCGCAACCACTCAGTTGTACTGTAGCCTCCTCTTTCACTTTGTCCTCAAGGTATTCTACGGAACGATAGTTGTGGAAAATACACAGTTCATTCCCGCGACCGGAGAACCTTGGTGCGAGAAATTTCATCGAGTCCTGTTGTCACTGTCGGCGACCTTAATTTCATGCCAGCATCGTATGTGCGAATCACCCGAACTCACTGACAGACGCGCTGTATGTCATTCATCGTTCTATCTAATGTTTACGCTCATCCTCCTCAGCGTCCTCGTCACCTCCATTCCTTCCGCGGTAATTATGAACAATCAGTCCGACATTCGACAGCTCAGCTGAATCTGTCAGACACGCAACATGCTGCGCCTGACTGCCAAATCAACCCAATTCGGGCGCGGGACATTCACCAGCTGGCTGATCGAGTCTGCTGGTACTGTCCCGATCAAGCGACGCAAGGATTTTCCTCGAGGAGATGTCGATAACTCCGAGGTAATGGAAAAGCTCACGCAGGTGGGCTCGTGAACGGCGTCCGAGGATGTTACAAGCGCAGCTCACCCAATTCTGCAGGTACTCGAAGCTGGTGACGCCGTATGTTTGTTCCCAGAGGGAGCAAGTCGCTATCATCCAACCATAGCCCCTATGAAAACCGGTGGTTCGTCTATTCTATTACAGCTCCGTCGCCCACGTTTAGTTGGCTATTTTTAGTCGCGAGACTCCTCTCCGATGTGCTAACCCGCAATCGCGATAGTCCCGATTTTTGCATATCCATTCTCACTTGTTCTCTGACGTATATGTAAGCGGTCCCCATTGCCAACTTTCTGTTCTCAATCGTGGAAAGGCATCGACAGCATTTCCGTTCCGATGTTTTGGTTACTTTTAATCCTCCGATGAAGTTCACCCCAAGGGTATATGTGCAAGCTCCGTTCGTGGTCCTTTCTTCTAAATCATCTTTTCAGGACAACCCAGAGCTTCTTGCGCCGGTGGACATTACGGCCGTTCGAGACGTTACGGCACGGATACATCAACTGATCAGTTCCCAGGCTATCGACGCACCTTCTTGGGACTTTGTTCGGTCGGCAAAACTTGCCGCTCGTATTTATGTTCCTTTGGGAACACTAATGTCTCTCGGTGACTTTATGCGCGTAATGCGAACTTTCGTGGAAGCATTTAAGCTGTCCGAAGCGAACGGCAGGAACACAAAGGAAGACGACGAGATCAGTGGGCTGCGTGACGACCTGAAGGTGACTAGCGTATCGCTTCGCGAGCCACTGGGCTTTCATTTACTGGGGTCCGTAGCGGTATCAAGATCAACTTGTGCAGTACGGCATCAAGGACGACCGCGTCCGACGGCCGTTACATCGGCATACGATCATACTTCGCATGCTCATCCGCTTTTCCTGGTTCTTCTGTCTAACGTGTATATCACTCCCTGGGCTTCTCCTGTGGGCGCCGGTCTTCCTCTCGGCCTTTATTGGGGTACATAACTTCAAGAAGACAGGCCCCATCTGGGACACGTGGGACGAAATCGCCCAGTACAAGCTCGTGTACGGCCTCATTTCAGGGGTCATCGTATGGATCTCCGCCGTCCTGCTCACGCTCCCAGTTGCGGCGATCACGGTGATTCTGATCCCCATATTGATGTGGATGACGTTGAGATGGTTGGAGGATGCGGTGTCGGCTTTTAGGGCGTTCACTGCTCTATTTCGTTTGCTCTGGATCGGTCCAACTACACTCAAGGAGTTGCGTGAAACAAGAGGGGATCTACATTCGCGCGTAATGAACGTGGCGGTGACCACCCTCGGCCTCCCACAATATCCGGAGAAGCACTTCCTGGAAAGCGGGGGTCGGCAGACGGGCCGAGCCAAAACCAAATGGGAAAGTGGTACTAAGTACTTCTCGATGCGGAGGAGAAGGAAGAGAGATTGGAACGAAACGCTCCGGCTATATGACAAAGTAGACTACCCCGATGAGGCCTTGTGACAAATCTGACGATACTGACAATGATCTGAATCCATATCTGAATGGAGCTAGATTTATGAATGCAGTAGATTCAAGTTGCAATCGTGATCATGGACAACGTACGTGAATGGACGCGGGTTAAGTCCAACACGCAGGTGGGTATGAGCGTTTGGCGAATGTGGAAGAGCTGAATGTAATCACAACGTCATAATCACGCCGAAGAACGATAATATATAGAAAACTGCAATTGGGGCATGAAAAGCATGGAAAGCACTCGTTCACCAAAATTCAATCCCGAATGGGCCGATACGCTCTATTTCCAGCGGCCCACTTGTAACCACGATCGGCAGCGACACCGGTCACAACGACGGCGATGCCAACAAGGAAGCCGGAGAGCCAAGAGATGACGTTGAACACGTAGCCCAGTCCTGCAATAAATGAACACCGAGGTCGTTTCAAACAAGAAAAAAAAAACGGCGCACCAGGCTTGGCGTGTTCAAAGTCTTCAAAGGAGTTCTTGCTGTAAAGCTCTGTCACAAGGACGAATGTGACCAGTTGGAAGACGGCTACGCGAGGTTAGTCCATATCGAGAAGAATACGAGTGGCATACCGTGAAGGATGACCAAGCCAGCGACGGCTCTCCACACCCTGCGACGTCTGGAGTGGGTGCTCACACCGATGAGCAAAGCCACCAAAGCCATGAAGGCGAAGCCGATGCCCAGCTCAGTGAAATATCGGGCAGAGACCCATTCGGCACAGGCAATGTGCTTGTCTTTTTCACAGCGATCTTGGACTTTGAGAGGGAAAGGGCGGCATTGATAATCTGAGTATTCGAGACGACCATTGCCTGGGCCGGGGACACGGACAAGGGAGCGCTCGCAGCGCTCCATGAGTCCGTAGCGGATGGTGGATGTGACATTTGGGACATCGTATCGATAAGTCGTGACGAGCCTTCAAACTGGGTTAGGCATGGTGACCGAGGGAGAAGACGGGTCTCTGGCGAACCAGTCGGGGAGACGTGCAGAGAGTATATTCTTTAGGGATGGTGAGTAGCGAATAGGGCTGTATGGTGCGGTGAGGATACTCACGACAACAAGGACGATGAAGACGGCGACAAAGGTGACCACGTAGGACGTTTTCCTCATGGCAGAGTGATGGAGGGGAAAAGAAAGGGTAGCAGCCCGAACTAATACAAGGGGTCGTCGTCACTCCACTCTAAATAATCAGCTTACATAACGAAGCCAGTGGTCTGGCTCGAAGCGTGTTCTTATCGCAAGCCATTGGCACAATTCACTCTTGGCGAGCAGCTGCGATACGGGTAGCAACTGTCCCATGAGACGTCGACAATTCAGGTAAAGAGGAACAGATTCCTGGATCGATCTGATCCCAGCGAGTGGAGCAGGGTCGACGTTGTAGACGAGAATGGTCGCTTGACGTTGCCGCGTCCTTGTCGATTAGTGGTTAAATCATCACGTTGTGGAGCTTAGACAGACCGTGAAGCCGGAGGTTCGAATCCTCCCTGGGACATTTTTTGGGGCGAGGAGGACGCGTTGTTTTTTTCTCTGACGAGTGGGAATTTACGTACGAAAAATTCCGACTCCGGTTTGTGATCGTAAGTGTGCGGGCGGCCGAGTCGAGACGAGGCTTGACATTCGCCCGTTTGCGTTGTCGAGATTTCGCCCGCAACAGTGTCCGCAATCAACTACGCCCAGCTGCACGCTTTCCCTCGCCGCCACCACCCCTCCCCAGGACCGTCCCTTGTCTTCTGGCTCATGACCTTATCCTTTGCTGGTCTCGGTCTTCTCTACCCTTCCTCCCTCTGGCACAGCGCCAGAGCGGGCGCGCGATCCGTCGTCTTCGCCTTCGCCCTTGTCATCGTCCTCCTCGTCCTCGGTGAGTCCTACGCCTCCCCTTCTGCTGATCCTCATCCCATCGTTCCCATCAGCATACCTCACCAACCCGTCCGAGTCGTCTTTCAGGGCCTATCTCACAGAACAGTCTTTTCGTCAGCACCTCAGTCACTTGGACGATCTCACCGACGACTCCGGTCCCGAGCTCGACTGCTCTCTCCCCCGTTCTCGTTCCCACACCGCTGACCGCAACACCGCTGCTGATCGTGCCACACTTCCCTTTCACTTCACCAACCGCGCTTCCGTCTCCCTCCGCACCCCAAAGCATGTCTTTCACAGCTTCGGCATATGCACAATTGCTACGACGCGCGGCGCTGCTGTCCCCGCTAGTGCCCGTCGCGCATCATCCTCACATCACGCTTCCCATCGCTCGGATCTCGACTGCTTCGTGTCTTCTGATTCCTGGTTCATTGGGGCCTTCGGTCGCTGGTGGCGTGGTGGTCCTCTCGAGTCCTGGTGTTACGATGCCATGGTCCGTTCAAAGGACGCCCAGGCTTGGAGTTCCGGCATTCTTGGATTCAAGGCCATAGATAAATTCCATGATTATAACGGTAAATTCACCACAATCCCACATCTATCCTCCGCCATTCTAACCATCGACCAGGCCTCCCATTCGCCAAGTTTGCTCCGTGCCCTCGCCCTTTATTACGTGGTGCTCCTCCCAAACTTCGTAATCGAGAACGTTCCGCTCAACGGCCCGGCTCCATCCCTCATCGTAACTCTTCTCCTCCGCCACTACCAAAGTCTGCGTCCCTCCCATTGCACGCAGATCATCGTCTCCATGATTTCCTACCCGTGGCGCCCCAGTCGTCTCACTTGATCGCTGACCAGAAGCGTACTGCCGTCCATGCTCCCCCCGTCGCTCACACCATCTCCCGCACGTCCTCTGCCGCTGGGACACCAGACCTTTCTTCGGGGATCGCGGAAATGCTGAGGCAAATAACGGCTGCGCAGACGTCTATTCACGACCTTCAAAATCAGCTTCTGGAATCTCAGAATGCCACCAACCAGTCCCGTGATTCGCTCGAGGCCGAGCTTGCCGATCTCCGTTCGAAGAGGCGCGAAGAAGATCAGAAGCGAATGGACAATCGCGCCCGTACAAAGTCCTTAGAGGAGACTAGGCGTGTCAGTGAGACGAGGAAAAGGGAGGCAGAAAAGAAGATGAAACTGGCTCGCAACGCCAAGGACTCCGCGCTGCGTAGAATGGAGGAGTTGGAAATAGAAATGCAAGGGTTGAAAGAACGGATGGAACATGATCGTGCTGTCATTACTGCGAGACCCAGCGATGATGACAGAGCGGAGGAAGATGGACTGATCTGCGAGCTGGAGACGAAGAAAAAGGAAGTGCGGGTGGCAGAGGAAGTGGTCGTTGCGTTGAACACCCGCGCACGCGAGTTAGAGGACAAGATCGACGAGAGCAAGTCTCGACTTCGCGCTGCGCAACACCGTACTCAACTTGTCAAGGCATATCTCGATTCGACCGATGCACCTTACTCTGGCATCGGGAACGGCAATGCTGTCCACCAATGCAACTATGGGAAGCTGGACACCTCTGCGTGGTCTTCGTCTTACAACCCGTTTGATATTCCCGTAGATGACATGTCAGCATCATCGATGGTATCAGAACGTGTCCGTGGCGACACCGGCGGATCGAGGGACACTTCGCGCCCTCCGGAGTCTTCGAGTGCGTCGTCAGTTCCTAGCAACATGGACGGCGATTCAAACGCTTTTACAGTTCTTCTCGCTCAAGGCTATACCGACTTGGATGATGACCCTTCCTGCATTGATTCAACATCGCTATCGGTTCGCACTGGTCAAGGTCAAAGTGGCTACCTCCAACCGGGACGAAACATCCCATTCTCGCCTTTTTGTGATCCCCCGACTCCTTCCGGAGCGTTAATTCCAAGCAGCTTGATCAGCGTGCTCGATTCTCCCTCGGCAGACTTCAAGGGGGGGTTTGGCATCCAGAACGGTACCTTCGCGTCCTCGCCTATTGAATTCAATGGACATCCTTTGGAGGTCGAACCTGGACTCGATTCGACCGATCTTCGGCATGCCCAGGCACAATCTGGCTATGATATGTCGTCTATGCGTCAGAATACTGCCTTGTACGAGACACCAGGATTAGATGAGCTGCAGAAGAAGAGTTCAGTGACTACTTCTCTGGAGTCGAACTCCGCTCCTAGGAATGAGAAACAACGCAGCAGTCTCAACCCAGATGCGAAAGTGTTCCACCTTTCAAGGCTTTCATCAGACAAGACCGGCAGCGCGGACACGTCCACTTCTGGATCTTCGTACGATGCATTAAATCCCACTGGTCTCGCGTCCAGGATCACGTCTTCGACGCCCTCTACCCTGCTTCGTGCTTTCGCCCCGTCTCGCGCCGAGCGCGAGGCGCTGCAGCGGGCACTTGGCGGGTCGACGAACACGAGTCTCGAACGCCTTCCAAGCCTCAGCGACGTAGGAAGTATTCCTTCGTCGCCTGCTCCTGCTCATGCAGAGGCCCCAGGGAGAAGAATCGGGGAGAAGGAACGTGCGCTCCCTGCGTGGCTGCAATCGCTGCCGTTGATTCGGAAGCCCAACTTCAGTCCCTGGGAGGACGAAGAAACCGAGGTAAACAGGAAGTAGAGGTGGGCGAGAGGTGAACAAGACTGTGGAAGGAGTGACAGTCGAGATTATATTCGTGTGGTAAACGTTTCAGTTCAGCTGCAGGCCGCATGGTCTCGTTGGGAAGAGTGTCTACTCTCTTTTCAGCTGGGCAAGGTTGCTTCAACTGGACCATATATTTAGCGCAATGCAAAAGTATGTTGATCCATACTTCAAGGTACCAATCACTATGCACGTCCGCGTGTCTGGTATGTATCATTCCGGCGGATGAAACAGTGCCACCCGCGTGCACCTCCATGGCAGTGGTGATCAGAGCCTTTCAAGGCAGGATCTCGCAACGAAACGCTGCACTGAGTTGAGTTCAAACAGCGTGGCCAATTATGAGCCTCAGTACAATCTGATAATGAAAATATGGCGTTGACAGATTCTGAGGGCAATTTCAAGTGTCATAGTTCGAACACACCTTTCAATACTCAATATCGTCGCCAGACAGCCAGACAGCCTTGAGTCAGAATCGTCGCCAGACTGCTTCCACCGCCTGCGACCAGTGCAATTTCATCTGCATATACGCTATGGTAATATCCCGCTTCGTCTCTAGCTACCTCTTCGAGCCCATGCTCGTCGACAACTTGCCTCAACAAGTATAGCTGCGTTATTCAGTTTCCTTCAGTCTCGCTAAGTACCTCAGTCGACAGATCATTCAAACGCTCAGCAGATTCTATCTCTGCCTTGGTCTGACCGATCCAACATAAGATGCAGTCCCGAGATGCACGTTTGGCTTCGAGTGCTTTTACGTGAATTCTCACCGCAAGGTCGATCCACGCGTGGTCAAAGAGTCGTCTCTCAGTGAGACTTGCATGTACTAGGCGACAGTCGCTTGTCCATCTTACTTTGACAGAAACCGCCCTAGGTACGGCCCGCGGCCGGTGTCCACACGTTCAGACTTCGGGTTGAATCGCGCTTTTGAGGCTTTGCGTGGAGGTACGCTGCCTTGTCGCAGGACCCGCTGTGAAATTGGTTAGCTCCATGACGTGTCGCATAGAAGGTCAAGTTACCCATCTCCTCGCTGCACGAGGTACCACATGCCCTCATTGCACTTTCAGCTCGAACGGTGAACCAGCGGCCAGCCTGAACGCGTTCAAGTAATCAAGTAAACTCGATCAGCAGCAAAGCTCGATTAGTAGAGTGATACAAGGAGTGATACTTTGCAGTGACGACTATTTCCCCTCCTCGGCCTTCTCCACAGATGCATCTTGGTGGGACAGTAAACCATGATCCGACAAAAATTGGCTCAGACTTGCGGGCCGTGCATAACCGCGCTGTCGCATTTCTGCGAGGGCTATCGAGTACCGCGAGTCCCTCGCGGCTACGCAAACTCGAATGATCTCGACGTACACTCTCGCCGAGGGAACAAACTTTAGGGTCTTCATCTCTTCCAGGTAGAAAAACGCGTCATCGTACGTCGGTTGGGTCAGACAGAGTAGTATGATCTGTTCGTACGTCCTAGCGTTGGGCTTGAGAGCGGCCTGTTTCAAGTCCAAGAGGAGCTTGTCGCCAAGCTCGCGGTGCTTCGCAGCGACACAGCCAGAGAGAAGGATATTGAACGTCTCGACGTCTGGCTTGCAGTCGTAGTCGGGGAATGACTTGTAAGCACCCACTGCGCGTTGCAGGTCGTCCGAGAGGACAGATGCGTGGACGATGGCATTGAGGATGAGTGTGTCCACCGTGTTCCCTTGGCGCCGCCATTCGTCGAGCACTCGCCAGATGCCGTCGACACGATCTAGGCTGTGTTGCAAAAACTCGGTAAAGGGCCGCACAGTTTCGCTGGTAGGATTGATGCACTGTTTACGCATCGCGTCCAGGGTGGACAAGGCTTCCTCGAGTTTCCCGTCTCTGCATAAAGCTTCGACCAGGGGTGCGAAATGGTACTCGTCCCACGTGTCCAAGCCCATCCCCCGAAGTACCCGCATGGCGTCCAGAGCCAGGTCCGAAAGGCCGTGGCGAGCACACGCGCGGAGAACGGAAAGACAAGCTCCTTCGTCAGGAGTGAGGTTCAGTTCATGGACGACCTTCTGCCAGCAAAACTCGACCCCTTCAGGCTAGAACAGACCATCAGGCGGCGGGGACGGCACAAACGGAGCACAACGTACGTAGAGCATGTCCGCGGAAGATGCGAGACAAGACATCCATGTTTCGCCGTCGAGTCTGCGCGGGGATTGCGACTCGAAGTTGTGGGCGATGTCGATGGCGAGTTTCGGGAGGTCCATGTCTGCGGCGAGCTTGATGACGTCTTGTGCCGTCGTCAGCCTAGGGACGAGCGCGAGCGCTTCCATTTCGTGCATGTACTGGAGAGCGAGCTCGAGACTCTCCGTGGCGGTGGCCCGCCCGATGATGAAGGCGTAGGTTTGTTCGTCCGGATCGATGCCTTGGTTTCTCATCTGGTCGACGACCTGCCACATGGCGTCCGCAGAAGACCATCTGGACGCCTACGGAGAGTTAGCCCGCCGGGTAGTGGGAAGAGGTCGAGCTTACGTGCAAGAGATGATGGTAGGACTGGCGATCGAGTGGGACGCGCATGGCGGTCATGTCGTCGACGACGGCGCAGGCCTCGAGGAGCAGACCCTCCTGGGCGACGCACGCGAGCAGGGCGTTGTACACGATGAGGTCTGGCTGTACACGCTCGGCCTTCATCTGGCGAACGAGACGCAAGAGGGGTACGAGACGCCTGTCTGCCCTCGCATGGCTGAGGGCCTCTTTTTGGCAGCGGGTGACGAGGGGGGTGGTCCGTGCGAAGGCGGTGTCGGAGCGAAAGGCCCAGGAGGAGAGGACGCGCCGGAGCATGCGATGGCGAGGAGGGAGTGCACAGCCACACGGCGGTTTGACCTTGTACTTACGACGATGGTGCGTCCGACTGCAGAGCGCGCGTCACGCGTCTGAGTCGTCTCCTTCCAGTTCTACTCAGAGGCCATCCTCTCCCGTCGCGGGCCCCTCGCACGGGTATGGCTCGCCGCACACATGGAGCGCAAGCTCTCCAAGACCCAGACGCTCCAGACCGACATCCAGCAGGCAGCAGGCACGTCCGTCCGCCCCGAGCTCGCGGTCCGCCCTTGACCCCCCACAGGCGCAATCATGGGCCAGGAGGTCGAGCTCATGGCTCTCCGTCTCAGCGGCCAGCTCCTGCTCGGCGTCGTTCGCATCTACAGCAGGAAGGCAAAGTACCTCCTGGACGACTGCAACGAAGCCCTGTTGAAGATCAAAATGGTCTGCGTCTCCTCTCCCCCGTTGCAGCCAAAGTGACACCCCGTTTCGCAGGCGTTCCGACCGGGTCTTGTCGACATGACCGAGGATCAACTCGCTGTCAACCGCAACGCCATCACCCTCCAAGGCGGAAACCTCGACTTGGACGTCCTCATTCCAGACATCAACTGGCGAGTCTCCCCCCTCGGCCGGCGACCCAGCTGACGATTTGCTTAGGGATATCGACTTCGAGGACCGCATCGCAGAGCCGCAGGGTCATCACGTCGCCCGCCAGGCAGACATCACCCTCCAGACCGCCGAGGATTTCCAACTCGACCTCGACGATGCTGGTTATGGCTTCGATCTCGGTCCTTCCGACGGTATCGGCTCCCAGGATTTCGGCGAGCTCGACCTGGGTCTTGACTTTGGCGACGGTCCACTTAGCGCCAGAGACGCTTCTAGCGTCGAGGTCGGAAGAGATGCACTCATTCCGCGCAGTGCGCGCGAGTCTCTCGACTCGGCCATGATAGGGCGTGGACGCACCGCGGACAAAGACCTCGACACGCTTTCATACGGGAGCAGGGACGTATCCGAACACCCGTTCGGGGCAGACATGGCCGTCGACATGCCGTTCGGTCCCGACCTTGGAGGCGCAGACTTGGATCTCGGACTCGATTTCGGTGATGGTCTACCTTCGGAGCGGGAAAAGACGCCCGGCCAGACACGCTCTCCTTCACGAATGTGTACGCTCGTCATTTACTCTCTGTCGGATGTGACACTCATGACATGCCAGCCTCTCCGCTCACGGAGCCTCCCCGAACCCCTCCACCCATTGACGTCAACCTTACCCCTCGTGTAGCTCAGGGAGAGCTACCCGAAGAAGCGGAGCCGGAAGCGGAGGCAGCCAAAGCCAAGCGGAAGCCAAAGGAAAAGAAGCAAATCATCGACTCTGTCATCGAACTGGCCGACGGTCCCGGAGCCAGACCGGGTCGCGGGCTGAATGCCCCAGTGGTCCGGGACATTAGCGATATCGTCGCGGAACAACAATTCCTTCCACGGTCTGCCGTGGTCATGCGTCTCATGGAGATTCGAGAAGACCCCCTTGCACACTTCTTGCCGACCAGAGTCACGGCAGAAGGCACCTTCTTTTGTGCTGGCCCTCCTGGACTGGTGCCCGAGTTGTCGGAACTCTTCATGCGCCCCATACAGAGCGGTGTACCTTCCAAGAAGAGAGGGGCGTCCCCCGACAAGGGTGGAAGGAAGAAACCGCGCGTCGAAGAAGGCCCACACGAAGAAGAAGAGGTCGAGCAAGGCAGACGCGACGCCAGCATCGCACCGAGCGTCGCCATCGCGAGCGAGGCGCTCGGCGGTCGCGCGAGCATCGCCCCTGAGGCGTTCGACTTTGGTGACGTGAGCGGCGGGGTAGACGATTTCCGCATGGACGTGGGGGGCGAATTCCCTGCAGCGCGCGACGAAATGGGCGAGCGTGCCCGAATCGTGGCGCCGTCGGAGCGAAGCCGAATGTCGACGCCCGCGGTCGAAGGCGAAGAAGGCGAGGAGGCGTACGCAGACATGAGTTCCGCCATCGCCGTGTTCGACGTGCGGCCGTCGCAATCTTCGCAGAGCCAAGAGACGGCCGCAGATGGCGAGGGCAAGGGGTACAGCCGAAACACCGTCAAGGCCCTTGGGGTCATCCGGAGGGAATTGCAACCCGAGGGCGAGGAGGAGAAGGTGATGAGCTTTGCGCAAATGTCTCACAAGGCGCCGAGACGCGCGGCGTCCGCGTTCTTTTTCGAGTTGCTCGTCCTCGGCACGCGCGACTGCATCAAGCTCTCTCAGAGCGCCCCGTTCGAAAACATCGAGGTTCGGGCCAAGGACAGGCTTTGGGAACAACAGAGGCACGGGTCGACCGCGCCGTCGATGCTTTCTGGCTTCGTGTAGGCCCGCATTCCAGCAATATCTCTTTCTTTTTAAATCTCGATCTGTTCTTGATTTTACTTAACGTTATTTTTCATTTCGCTATGCGCTCTCCACGGTGCCATGTAGCCCTTAGATCTGTCCGTTCTATCGATTTTTTTGTATAGCTTTGTAACTACCTTGCGTACAAATGTTCGATGTTATCGAACGATTCAGCGCCATCGAAAAATGAGAATACATGGATTCGGCCATCACTCGTTGATGCTCTTCATGAAACCAACCCTCCCGTCGTGCGAGTAGTCGTAGATGCTCACGTCTGCATCGACCGTCAGACAAGAAAGAACCACGTTCCACCGGTGGCGAAACTTACACGACTTGAGAAACGAGTCGCCTGCAGCGCCGAGGCGCCACAACATTGAGCCCCGCAGCATCACAAGAGAAACAAACGGGACGACGCACCGAGAATGGCGAAACGGAACGCCGACCCACCATCGACGAGCGCCGAGATGCACGAGCTGCGTCGAGGTCGGGGGGAGGAGATGAGGTCGTTTCACACAGAAGCAGCGACTCACGGACCTGTTGGTAGGGTCGCCCTCGTGACGCCCGAGGTTCAAGTCGCGCGTGTCGAGCGCGAGCGTCTCCGGCCCGAGCACAAAGGACACTTCGACGCGAGCGGCGCAGGGGTACGTCCAGAACCCCGCGCCGTAGTCTGGGGCGGGCTTCGCGTCGGGGATCTGCCAACAACGTCAGACAGAGAAGAAAAAAAAAAAGAACACAAGGTGTCTCACCAGTTTGTGCACGGCGCGCGCGATGCGAGAGGGGAGGTAGATGAACGACGTGCCCGTGTCGACGATCTAAGTCGTCGGGTGTGACGCGGAGCATGCGCTCACAGGCAGGGACGTACGGCGTGCACTTTTCCAGCCTCGACGCGCGCGCCGTTCACCGAGACGGCCGCCAAGTCGACCGTCCAATACGTCTGGGAAAAACAAGCGTCGTGAGTGTGGACGTGGACGAATTTGACGACGTAGTCACCTTTGAGACCACCGGCACCCAGTGTACGTCAGTTTCCCTTGTCTTTGACGCGTCGATACCCCCGAAATAGATCTATACCGCCATTCAGCCCGCGACGCTACGACAATAGACTCGACGAACCTCGGACCCGTACGTCTGCGTTCGCGTCAGATACACGCTGAATAACGGCGCCGGCAGTTGTGACATCGCATTCTCAAAGAACGTCGGTTGGTGCGAATTCGCGATCGTCCCAAACGCCAGCCCCGCGAGCCCGTCGTTAGGGGAGGTGGCAAAGTTTTGCGAGACGGAGTGGACCGCGCCGAAAGCCTGATTGTGCACCGTGAGCGGGCCCACCGAGACCGTGTCCTGGGCGAGGGTGCCGCTCACGGAGCCCGACCCCTGTTCGAGAAGGACGAATGATGCGATGCAGTCAGGGCAGAGACGCATCCGACTCACGTAAACGACGCTGAACGGCTGGCCCAGATCTTGAAATGTGCTGCTGGCGATCGCCTGGAACGACTTCAGCACGCCACAGTTGTTGCAATCGACGGGAATCCAGAGATCTGGTGCAAAGAGCATCGACGGTCGTCGTCTCGTGAAGAGAGAGAAAGGGCTCACCAGCAGAACCGGTGTCATAGTCGATCATGAACGACTGCGGCGGGCTTCCCAAAACGATCTCGCCATAATATTCGAGATCTCTGATGCCGTCCGTGTCGGCTTGGAGGGGCTCTATGGTCCCGTTCTGGGGAGAACCAGCGGCGGCAACACTGACCGCGCGACGAGAGTAAAAGGGTTGGTCTGAAGACGAGTTGAGCGGCGGACTGAGAAGAGCGATGTTGGTCGCGTAGTCGGACGCGCGGTCGTAGGTGTTTCGAAGTGAGGCGGAAATGGTATAACCGGGGGACGTGCCCAGACCAGCTAGCAGCGCAGGGGCGTTTTGGAATTTCCGCTGGGTGGCGACTCGCGCAGCGAGCTTATGTGGTGTTCTCGTAAGCGAGTCGGAAAACGACGAGGGGCATACACACAGCAGCTTGTCTATCGAGCTTAAACGTGGGGAGTGAGCGCCGAATTGAAGATCTGTGAGCACGAGGACTAGTTTCGCGCAGTGGAGTGCCAAAGGAGATGGCAGCTAGCCAGAGCACGAAGAGAGCTACGGGAGCAAGCATGGTTGGAAGAGGGTAAAAAGTCAAGAGTGGGCTCGCGTTATGAGGTCTGGTACTCGATTTCGATTCTGACCGACGGTAGAAAACAGATATATTAGAAAGACGAGGTGAGACATGGGAATCTACGACGAAGATCAGTTGGCTTTTAGTCTATCCTTTGGCTTTTCGCCGAGTTTTCGAGGTTTCTGTGGACCGAGGACCTTGCGGCGGGTGCGCATCATGTGGGTATACATGACATAGAGACCTACGAAGAGATGAGGAAGGGCGAACAGAAAAAAAAAGCCGAGGTCGTGTACCTGGGATCCAGATCAAGACGAGCGCCGCTTTGAGCCAGTCAGCGAGGAGCCAGGTGGCGTAGCGGCCGTCGCGCCATTCAGAGATGGTGCTGAGGGCGAGGAGGGCCTCGCTTCCAGCGCCAAGGGGGTACAAAACGTAAAAGGTGGAGTAGCGTAGCCAGGTAAGCCACGGAGGGGGGAGAACGCCGAGGAGCGCAAAGGCGTAGTAGGCGTAGCGTGGGACCTCGGTGAGGGACCAGGCGAGGACCATGGTGGTATAGATGGGACTGGCGCGTGTGGAGGAGAAGGGAGCGACGATGGCCCAGACGAGGATGAGACGGGACGAGACCTGCATCAAGGTGGTGGGGAGAGGAGACCTGACGAGACCGAGGAGGACATGGACGACCTCGAGGACGGCGAGGGACTGGACGGGGGCGAGGACGGACCACGTGTGGGGATACGTGGCGGGGACGAGGCGGGCGAGGAACGCGCCGAGATGCGTGGAGAAGGCGTTGGCGGCGTGGTAGGGATGGCCGGCGGGGACTTGCGCGACGGCGGCGACGGCGAGGACGAGGACGGCGGCCCAGCCGAGGGCGGACGCGACGTTGAACGCGAGGAGATACATGGTATTACGTAAGCAAGAACACGGGCTGACAAAGCGATCGGAGCACAAACAGGGGACAACAAAGGGGCGGTGGGCCTCGTTTTTTCTTACTAATCCCCCCTCCAAACGCGAGTCGATCATTGTCATCCACCTCGACGGACAGAAATGCTGCAATACCAACAACAGCAATCCGACGCTCTCTCGTCCCCAGTCATGCGTCTCCGCGACGATCCCTCCTCCTCCTCCGCCACCACCGCCCCCCCCCCCCCCCCCCCCCCCCCCCCCCCAACCCCCAGTTCCCCCCCCCCCCCCCCCCCCCCCCCCCCCCCCCCCCCCCCCCCCCCCCCCCCCACCACCGCCCCCGCCGCCCCCGCCCGCCCGTCGCGCAAACGCAAGTCTCCACCCTCGGCCGCACCCGCACCACCGCCTCCCCCTCCTCAGCCCCAACCACAGCACGGCCCGCCCCCGCCCCCGCCTCCGGGCATCCATCTCGGCCAGATGCTCCCCCCTCCCCATGCGCTCATGCCGCCCGGCATGACACATGCCCCGATGTACCAGTACGCACCTCCCGAATACGCACAACCTCCTCCACCGCATCCACCGGGCGAGCCCCAGTCTCTCGACGGCCAGGACCCAGACGCGCCACACGATCCCCAAAAGGGTGGACGACAGCTGAGCCAGAGCAAGCGCGCCGAGCAGAACAGAAAGGCCCAGAGAGCCTTTAGAGAACGCAGAGACCAGTGCGTCCCACGCAGCCTCTCCTTACGTCACTCACCGAAGCTCGATAGACGCGTCAAGGCCCTCGAGTCCCGGTCCCAGCTCCTCGACGCCGCCCTCGCGTCCGCCGACGAGGCGAATCGCCGCTGGGAGGAGTGCAGAGCCCTCGTCGATCAACTCCGCATAGAAAACGCGGCTCTCCGTGCAGCTCTGAGCGGCCAGGCCCAGCTCGGCGGCCCCATGGGCCCGGGCCAGATACTAGCCGGCCAACCACCGCAGCAGCCACAACCCACACAGGAAAGCGGGCCGGAAGGGGAAAAGCTGGAGACGCCCGCGCCAAAGGAGTAGCAGCTCAGGCTCTTGTTCGCTCGTTGGTGTTCGATAGTGACCGTTGCTCGGACTTGTGGTGGACGTCGAACGTGTCTTGTTTGTTCGCGAGTTGAGATGCAGTCGTGCGAGGTGGTCGTCGTGATGGTGAGAGGAGACGAAGAGCAGGAAATGCTGACAAGAGCATCGAATCGACGTTTTATGTAACCCACGAGCTTTGTCATCTCCTTCATCGCAGCGATTTCGCTTCAGGCTCGAGCGGAGACGTTTGCGAGTGTGACGACACAGCCCGCGCTGTTTTGATTGACGCGGTGCAACGCCGCAACGCTTGAAAACGAGCGTCCAATTTACTCCGCCATGTTGCACTGCGCTCAATGACTCTTCTCCCGTCTCTTCTCCTCTTCGCCGTCGCCGTCGCCGTCGCCGCCCAAGGCGACTATGCTCCCTCCCTCAACGTGCCTTGCCCCACAGCCGATCTCGTCCGCCCTGCCACCGACACTCAGGTCCAGACCCTCAACATCCAGGAGGAGTCCTACCGCGACGCCAGAGAGGCGTACTCCATCCCTACCGCATGGTTAGATTGGCTCGGCGACGGCTCCTCCATCGGGTACCCCCTCGCCAGCTTCAACGGCTCCTTTCCCCGCATCGGCCTCGCCGTCGGCGGCCGGGGACTCCGTGCCGCACAGTTCGGCGCTGCCGTCTTCTCCGCCCTGGACGCGAGAAATACGACTGCGAAAAAGACGGGGACGGGCGGGCTTCTTCAGGTCGCTTCCTATCTCGTCGGCTCCTCAGGTGCGTGTCCGTGATGGGCGTTCTGGTGTGTGGATCTGATTCTCTTGACCAAACTCGGCAGGCGGATCGTGGCTCACTACGTCGTTGGCGCTCAACGGCTGGCCGTCTGCCTCTGCGTTGGTCCACGGAGCCGGGCATGGGTTGTCGGGATGGATGCTGGACCTGGACCTCTTTGCTCCCTCCAGCCCCAATCCGGGCACTCCACAGAACCAAGAGTATTGGGGGAGCGTCCTGGCGAGCGTCGAGGCCAAGGCCCAGTCCATGTCCGTTTCGCTCTCCTCTCGGCGTGCTGATGTTGACCCGTATCCCTCCAGAGATGCCAGCCTCGCGGACTTGTTGGGTCGCGTGGTCTCGTATCATTTCTTGAACGGAACCACCAGGAACAACTTTTACACCAATCAAACTGCACATGGCGCCGGCCAGCTCTGGTCACAAGTCCCATTCCTACCTTCCTACGATGCGAATCAAACCATGCCGTTTCCTATCATCGTTGCGGATTCGCTGCCCTCCACGTCTAATACGACGTCGGTCGTCCCTTTGGATTCGGTGGTCTACGAGGCAAGTCGTCAAACGCTTTTGGTCGTTTTTCTGACTCGTGCCAGCAGTTCACGCCTATCGAGTTTGGGTCTTGGGACCCAAGCTTGTCTGCCATGTTCCCGATGGCTTACGCCGGCTCCCATTTAGTGAATGGAACTCCATCCAGCACGTCCAGTTGCGTGACTGGATTCGATCAAGCGGGCTTCATCATGGGTTCGAGTGCGAGCAACTTCAACAACGTACACGGTTTTTTACGGTTCTTGTCCGATCACTCATCACTTTTCTTAGCAGCCTCCAGATAGCCCATACGGTAATTTCTCAGGTTTCGACCAGAACGGGGATGTCGCTGCAATACAGTATCTTTATGATAGGCTCTCCTCGACCGTCAAATCACGCTCCCTCAATGTCGCCAACTGGCCGAATGTGAGTAGGTTCCTACTGTGTTCGGGATGGACCTGGATCTCGCTCTGCGAAAGGCGTTTCAAGGTATCAACCCCGACACGTTCCAAGATTCCTCGGCCGAGTGGCTCTCGCTCGTGGATGGCGGTTCAAATGGGGAGCAAATACCCCTTGGGAGCTTAATGACGAAAGCAAGAGCGGTCGACGTCGTCATCGCCGTGGACGCGAGTGCGGACGACCCTAATCAATGGCCAAAGTCAGTCCCCGTCCTTGTGTTGTTGCGGATCCACGAACTAAATGCACGACAGCGGGACGTCACTCCTTACTTCTTCACAACGCACTTCTTCACTTCTCTCTTCATCACACCAATCATTCCCTCCGATACCATCATCTGCCCGAGACTTCATCTCCACAGGAGTGAATCAGAGACCGACATTCTTTGGATGCAATCCAAGCCAAACCCCTCCGGAGTACCCGCTCATCATCTACATTCCCAATTCACCACCCTTGGACGGGAGCGCCCCCGCATCGAAGTAGGTAGTTGATCTACTCTCAATCTCCTCACCGACTCACACTTGTAAGTACCGGGGACCTTCAATTCTCATACAGCCAGCAAGCTACCGCCGTGTTCATCGATCAGGCTTTCTTGAATACCCTCGGAGGCTTCGAGCCCTACACCACATCTCCCGACGTGAACTGGGGGAAATGTCTGCAATGCGCGGCGCTCGACCGGGCACGGTTCAAGCTGACGCCGCCGCTGCCGCGTTCGGACCTCTGTTCGCAATGTTTCACGCAGTACTGCTACGACCCTAGCCACCCGCCAAGTGCCGACGTGCTCCCGGACAGGAAATACGTTTATTTGAATCCGGACCCGGGTGCGTTCATCGAAGTGAAAGACTTCTTCGCTCGGCAAAGAGACGCCATCATCGGTGGGGTGGTGGCTGTGGTCTGCGTGATCTGCGCGGGCATCGCGTTCATGTGAGTGTTAAGCGGCTGAGACGTGATCTGCCCTGACACGCAATCTGTGCTGCAGTTTCTGGTGGCGGCGGCGGACAGAACGCAAAAATCGGTATACGCGTATGGACGAGCTCAGGGAGGAGGACGAGCCGTGGAAGCATTACGATAGTTACTCTTCGCAACACGAAATGCGCCCGCTGTCGCCTCAAGAATAGACTTTCATCGTTTGGAGATACCACATTTTCTCTATCGGGTCATGGACGTCGTTCGCGTATACTTAGGCTGTCGAATAATGCTTTACGTATGTATCGCTCAAAATCGCTTTATTATCTCCGTGGCAGACGTATGCACTGAGTGGGGTGGTCGACTCGATGAGGCAGCGATACTGATAGCTAGTATAGTATATTTCTGACGGAACAGACCATACTGGTAGTGTATCGGCACTTCTTGACCTGCGCACTGGTGAATCAGTCTGGCGACCAGCCTGTCTAAAAGAGCACGAGGAGAAGACGGCCTGAAAGGACTGGACACCCATTTCAACGACACGAGCTGCGAAGCGTGATACGGCTCGTACCTGCATGAAACACGAGGCGTGAGGGCCGACTGGAAGTCGAGAACCAAAAGTTGGTTGGAACGATGACAAAAACGTAGAGAAGGATGAGGGTGAGGGATCCAAGAAGTCGATGTGGTATATTGTGTCCACATTCAAAAGAAGGGAAGATATAAATTTCAGACATGGGAAATAAATATAGCACACACGGCAATATATGTGAATGTCATGTCAGTTCATCCAAAGTCATATCTCCAGGACCAGGTTGATGTTCCGTTATTATCTGCTCGGTAGGGCTTTGAGAACGCCCGTTCAGGTTTTCAGTCAGCGGCGGTCGGGACACACGTATGAAGTGCGAACGAGGTTTGCTCTCGATTGGTGCCACTGACGACTTGTACATCTCGATCTCGTGACGTAGATCGTCATTCGCTGTTGCCAACGTATCACGGTCACGCGTGCACACAAGTAATTTCTGTATCCGATCAAACAGCTCAAGAAGGAACCCTGGCGTAATCACGACCGCACGAACCTGTTTCGTATCTGCCAGCTCTCTTCGTATCCGATCCACGTAGACAATCCTCTGGGCAGGATTATGATGCCCGAGTATCTCGGCGTTAAACCGACTAAGACGTTCGGCTTCCTCCTCCACCAAGTCGTTACGTGCCAAAAGACCTTCCGTCTCATCCACCAATTTGTAGTACGCATCTTGGAATCGAGAAGCCTCGGTCAACTCGAGGTTTAGCCTGACACGCGATCAGTGACGAGAGGGCATTCCATTTAAGACAAACAGACTGCTCTATGTCTGCTTTAAGCGCGTCTTCCGCTGTCTTGCTCATGCAAAGTTGCATGGAAAGTTTCTGCGCTATGTCGCGCTCTTTCTGCACAGCCGCCTTGTGCTGAGATGCCTGTTCGCCGAGTTGCTTCTCCAGGTCACCAACCTTGTCCCGCAGGACGTCTCGGGACTGGCGGAGTTCAACTACCGAGACCTGTTCGTGGGCAAGCTTGCGGTTCGCCTCCGTGAGCTCTGTTTGAAGTCTTTCAAGGTCGGCGTGCGAGGCCTCGCGAAGAGCAACGTGACTCGCCACTTCCTCGGTCAACCCGCGGTTCGCCGACTGCTCTTGCTGGACGGTCTTCTCCAAAACGTCCACTTGCAACCGCATGTTGTCAGCCAGATCGTGGTAAAAGGTGCGAACCGTATCGCAATACTCGACCACGGTTGCTGGCGCGTGGTCCCGTACCATGTCGAGATGAAATGCTGCAAGTTCGCTTTCCAGGCCAGAGTTATCGTCTTTGTGGTCACCGATTCGATCGAGTCTGTTCTCCTGGAGTAGTCGAGAGTGAAATATAACGGCTTCTTCAGCATCTCGCAGCTGCTCAACAAGAAGTTTGTTTTCTTCTGTAGTATGGCGTATGAGATGGGCCAATTCCGTTACTTGACCCTCGGAATTGGCGAGCTTCCGTTCCAGACGGAATGAATGCGATTGCAACGCAAGGTGTTCATCCTTCAGGACAGCATGTGCTTTGGCGGTCACCGTCGTGGCAGCCAAACGCGCATATTCTTCTGCCACACGACTGAGGGCTGTTTTGCACTGCTCCAGTTGAATTAAACGCTCTTCTTCCCGATTTTCGGCTTCGTCTCGAGCTGCGTCCCCGGCCCTCCGTGCCTCTTCGCCGTCCTTTTGCACGACGTCGAGTTGTTGCTGCAGGCTCGCGGAATTGGCGCGTAGTTTCACGACTTCTTCGTCGGTCTTCTTTTTGACCTCGTCCAAACAGGACTCGAGCATCTCTCGCTTCCTCTTCTCCGCTGCCAACGTCTTCTCCAGCTCGACCACCTTCCGATCACGCTCCCTCACCTCCTCTTTCCGTCTCGCCTCCACGCTCGACAGTGCCCGCTTGCTATCTCCGCTCTCCGCCTCCCGCTTCGCCAGCTGATTCCGCTCGTGCTCGCACATGCGCAGCTTGGTCCTCAGCTCCTTGAGCTCGATCTGGTCGGTCGCGCTCGCCTTGCGCAGCTCCTGCATGCGCGCCTCGTACGTGTCGTTTTGCTTCTTGAGCTTGTCCAGTCTTTCGGATTGCTCCGCGTTGGTCCGCGTCAGGCGCGCGAGCTCGGATTTGGCGCGGTCGAGCTCGGATTTGTGCTATAGCGTAGGGGGGCGAGGCGTCAGTGGCATCTGCGCGGGCGTGGGCGGGGTCGTGAGGCCGTACGTTTTTCTTGTCGTCGGCATGGACTCTTTCGAGGTCTTCGATCCGCCGCAGAAGGGTTGCATAACGATCGTCCCCTGGGTGCCTGCCGGCCGTCGGCGGTCTGGAGTTTCTCGAGACTGGTCTCCCAGATGTAGTAGGAGCTGGGTTCCGCGTTAGGACTGCTTGGAATTTGCGAAATTCATCATACCCAAGTCTGAGGCCTTGTCGGTTGAATCCACTGCAAACGTCCGGTCATTGAGAGGGAATCCTCAGCTACATGTCACTTGCCTTTCACCGACCCCTTAGTGAACACCATCTCGTCGTAGGGGTATCTCGTCGTAGGGGTCGCAGACGAATGGCCGAACTTGGCCCAAACACGCTACAACAACATGGTTCAATAAGAAATCAAAGATTTATGTATCATTTCGTCGCATATAACATCGTAACAACTCGTGACGGTCATACAAGGAGACTGGAAACACCAGTGCCAAAAGCCAAAGAAGAGAGCAAAGAATGGAGTAGGCAAGGCTACGGAGGAATCAAGGGTGCGCAACATGCAAGGGGAATATAAATTAAAAGTCACGATAAGAAGCGTCTTGGAAGTCCTGCCAGTGGTACCTGCCGCATCAGTCGGTGACAGGTATCAAGCAACATTCCCACTAACCAGAAACAGATGCGAGTGGTCCATAATGCATGTCATAAAGGTGGAGTTTCCTAAGGGGACGAGAAGGGAATGTGTGATGACTGGAAGTAAAGGAAGCCGTGCAGACACTCCAGAGGGTATGATGCGTATGGGTGCATGATGGATACAGAACGATAAAGATTATCGACGCATGCGTGTACCGGATGTAATTGCGAATGAAATCGATGGTGAGAGATGAATGCAGGATTTTTTGTTGTACAGGGTGTACGTTCTGGACCACTGGACATTAGTGCGGGAACGGAGGGGAGAGGAGAAGAAAGGGCGATGAACGGGTATGCGCGGCTGAGTGATATCGTTGAGATGCTTGATATCGAGATTGATGCAACCCCTTGATATTTCTCCTATCACGAAAACAAGCGGAACAGTGCATACAACACGGTAGTGTGCGTGTTCGCAAGCAGACTGCTCCAGATTCGCTCCTCTCGTCCTTTCCAGTACGCACTGAGCATGGCCAGTGCTCAGAGACCGCCGTCGAGGACACCTCGTACATCCTTGACCTCACCGAGGTCGGAGAGGAAGGGGCACAGGTCAGTGAGTTCCGTGTCATGGGGATCATTAAACCACGAAGAAACGGGGACCGCATTATTGGGGTGGAAGATATATGAAGCCGGGGAATTGTCCAAGATGATGGTATCAGCGATGGGGCGCCCTAATTGCGATAGGTCCTGTGGAGAGATGAGATGTGTTCGCTACCCACTATGATTACACGTACCTTGACGTAATTGCCCTTGTGGTTGTAACAACTCTCCCGGAATAATCGATGAGTGACGACGTGGTGGGTGTCTAGCTTGTCCAGAACCGGGTCCGCGTACTGCCGCAACCATCAAATCAATACAGTTACGCGATAGAGAAAGAAACCAACCTTGCTGAGGCTGGCGGTGAATACCACCACCTCGTACAATTCGCCCATCTTCTTTAAAAAACTGTCAACGCCTGGACGCTTTATGACATACACGTTGTGCCAATGGTATTCGATTTCCACGGGAACAACGTAATCCGCATGTTGTATGGACTAGAAGAGAGTGAGGCGAGGCTTGAAATGAATGGAACCTGTGTTCCTTACCTTGAAGCTGCTGTGAACGAGGGTTTCATCCAAGTCCAAAACCAGACATTTGCGCCCCACGTGCTGGGGCGCAATGGGGGGCAAGAGTGGCCGCGGCGTGCCGTCCTAAGCGACAGGTCAGCGAGACAGCGGAGCACCAGTCTAAGCAACACTCACGGGTCCAATCGGAATACCGGCCCCCCCATTCATTATGAGAGCGTCTTCATCGTCCTCCTCCATCGGCTCCCCTTCCTCTTGCTCGGCTTCTTCGCCCTCGCCGTGACCCTCTTCATCCGTAAAGCTGCCATCGGAATCGGTCGTTGTCGAATGTGAGGTATCCCCTACATGTGGTTGCACGGCAGGGGACGTGTGGGACAAATCTGAGTGCGGGATGGGTTGTGGGGAGAAAATGTCGGAGCCTGTTGAGCCTGGCGGCTGTACCGCACCACTAGTGACACCCTCGGTCTCCGATATGGGTAACAACGATTTAGTTGGGGTCGGAGGTACGATGACTTGGACGTCTTGGTCCGTTGCTGGAGAGGGCTCCTTTGGCAATGTTATTGGTGGGGGAAGTGCCTTTTCTCGTTCTTTTTCGGAGTGCTCGCCCTCGGGACGCTGTTTCTCGCTGGGAACGGGAGGGTCCACTGGTTTGGTTGAGCTCGAAGGCTGGGCAACGGAGGCAGGGCCGGGGATGTCCAGGTCGACGGCATGTGTGCGGTCGCTGGGTGCGACACAGGGGACTAGTTTGCGGACGAGCTTCGAGATAAAGGAAGCCTTCTTGGGGGAAGGTTGTAAGCCACCCTTGGACTTGTTCACCTCGTGCGAGGGAGCACGTACAGGAGGGCTTTTGTCTTGGGCGCTCGTAGAGGCGGGGGGCTTGGGAGCCTTTGGCTTGCGGGAGAACCTGCGACTGACTGCAGTAGAGGTCGTGGAGGTTCCGGCGGTCGAAGAACCAGCGGTGGTATTCGGTTGAGTGGTGGAGGTGGCTGCGAGAGAGTGCTTGTCCTTGTCCTTCTCTGTATGACGTGCGCTGTCACGTTCGTCCGGGGAAACGAAGGTGGAGACGGTGATAGACGGGTTCTGGGCGTTGTCCTTGTCTGTTTCGGTGGAAGAGGTGGGCGTGTGGTCGTGCGCCTGCGCAGCGGGTGCGCCGTTCCCGTTCACGGGCATCTGCGGCGGAGAGACGGAGGGATCGTTACGCTTCTCGGCGGCTGTGTCTTCCGGGGCTGGCGAGGAGGAATCCTGGGGAGTCGCCATGGTGCGCTGGCGTCGAAACGAACAAGCAAAAAAAAATGAAAAAAAAACGGACGGAGGAAGAGCGGGAGAGAAAAAACGTGGTGATGGGAGCGGTGGTGGTCCTGGGGAGCAGAGGGGGATTAAAGGGGTATGGGAGGGTATGGATGGGGGCTGGGGCTGGATGGGAGGAGGAAAAGGAGCGAAGGGGAGAGGCGCGGTTTTGTACGTGATGTAGACTTCACACGCGGACAAGACAACGTGCAAACAATGTGTGGACCGTTCGAATGTGTACAACATCATGGGAAAAAAAAAAACTACGCTTCCAGTCTCACTCCTCGCCGTTCTCAAACAAATAATTTGCCGCAAGTTCCTCGTTCTTCTCGCACGCAAAATACGCCTGGATCACCGCTTGGCGAGAAAACCCCAGTGCTTCGAGCTGCGTTGGGGTCAGCGCCCGTACTCGCTCCACCTCTTGCAACTCACCCGTTCAATCGCTGCCTGCTCCTCTGGCGTAATGTTCACGACTTGCATGCCTGGCGGAATGCCCTCGCCGTCTCCCTCCCCTTCGCTCCCGAGATCACCCAACAAATGTGCTAGTTGCTCTGGATTGCTCGCCAGTGTTTGCGCAAGCTGAGGATTCGAGGCAGCGAGCTGCTGAATCAACGGCTGAAGTAAAGCTGGGTTTTGTGCAACCAGCTCTCGTAGTTGCACAATCTGAGGGTTGTCTCGGAGGGCTGACAGGTCCGGAGCACCCAAAGCACCCAGGCCAAGCCCACCGCCCGCTTGCTGCTGTTGCTGCTGCTGTTGCTGCCGTTGTTGCGCGAGCTGAAGCGAGGCAATGTGAAAAAGGAACGCTTCCGAACAAAGACGAAAGTATACCTGAAACAGGTTTTGAGGTTGGCCTGACGCTGATGGTGCTGGCGCAGGTGCCGCTGCTGGGGCCGCAACTGGGGCCGGAGGAGGTTGAGCTGGTGCGCTAGGTTCCGCGAGCATATGTTCGGGAATACCCTGTCGCAAGGCGATCGAAATTCAGGCCTTTTCCCGCGCGCGCAGGCACTCACCGTCATCAAATATTCAACAGCACGATCGGGATTGTTGAAACTCGCTCTCA
Source organism: Strobilomyces dryophilus (assembly GCA_038089955.1). Classification (NCBI taxonomy): domain Eukaryota; kingdom Fungi; phylum Basidiomycota; class Agaricomycetes; order Boletales; family Boletaceae; genus Strobilomyces; species Strobilomyces dryophilus. Next base: position 8,340 of record JBBPLT010000013.1, on the reverse strand, counting down.
GCGCGCGCAAAACCTGATCGCGCTCGAAACCCATCTCCATGATGTTCTGTATCGTGCTCTGCAGCGCTGTCCCAGTGACAAAGTCGCCCGTCCTGGCTTGTGTTGCCTGTGTGGTAGGGGCAGGAGCAGATACGGGTGCAGGTAGTGGGGCAGCTGCGGGGGCTGCTTGTGTAACTTCAGGCGCCGCTGGTGCAGCAGGTTGTGCGAGTGGGGGTGCAGTGGCGGGTGCGATGGCGGGCACGGATGGAGCGGGGGCAGGCGTGGTGAAAGTTGGCTTGGGCTACGAGCGAAGCAATGAGGTAAGATGGGTTGCGGGAGAATGGGAACATCGATACCTTGGCTACCATGAGCACCAAGAAGTCCTTTTCCTTGATCTCGCATGACTCCACACTCCTGGAGTCGAGAAGTACTCTACCTGCTCTCCAGTTTGGCTAAACGACTCGAAGATTGACTCGGATGAGCGCACCGGCATAAATCAGTTTCTGTGTATCGACTGGGTGCCCATGGGTTTCAGATATCTTCTTCTTGAGGTCTCCGATGGTGTCGCTACCTTCAGCGTCGACCTAGGAGCATATTGAACAGCGGCGTGGTGGTGCGCTAGATGGACCCACCTGGAAGACCTTCTGCTGCAACGTTTTTATCGTTATCTTCATTATGGACCAGAAGCAAACACGCAATCCCTACTTGCGTGACATCATGCATAATCACGGTCACTGTCACGTCACCCGAGTGCGGTGTCTGGGGTACCGATCGGCACGCAGCAGAGGGGCAGGAGCGGCGCGGCGGCAGCTACGCCCAGCATCGTCGACAGCGACGACGACGGCGACGACTCCCGCGATGGAGCCAGTCAACGGCGACGAGTATCTGCGCAAGATTGCTGCGTTCATCAGGCTCAACGAGAAGGGCCTCGCAGAGGCTGGCTTCCAACGACGCCGCCGTCCACACACCAACGCCGCCCAGCCTTCCGTCTTCAATCCCGTCACCTGGTTCATCCCCACCGAGGTCCACCGGCCACCGTCGTCTCGCCCGGTGACCTTCGCCATCGACATCCATCGTCTTTTCTACGTCCTCATGCGCATAGAGTCGCTTGGCATCGATGTCGGCTCCCTCGACGTGACAGTCGATAACCCCTCCAAGCCAATGCATTACACCCACATAGACATTGGCTCGTCCCGCGACAAATCCGAGACCCTTTCCCTTGCCTCTTTCCGTTCCTCCCTGTCTGCCGTCTCCGGTCTTTCCTTGGGCACCAGTTGGTGGAGCCGGCCGGAGCAACAGAACATCGATGCCGAGCTCAAGTACATCTACAGTAGCTTCACAAAGATCCCCGCCATCCTCCTCAGGGCGCCTGGGCCCAAAGTCATCTCGGAACTCAAAGACGACCCTCCGAACCGGAGTGCCCTCCCCCTCGACAGCTTCAAGAACCTCCAGTCCCTCGAAACCGTCGACATCGATCCCCGCTCATTGCTTGGCTGGGACAGGCTCGCAGAATCTCTGAGAAGTTTGACTATCAAACGGAGTGGGCTGGAGGATGTCGCCGACATATTCATCGGAGCAGTGCTCGATGACCAGGCGCGCAGGGACGGTTCACTCGAAGACAAGAGGTCAAGGCGGATTCCTCGCAGACCGCGGTCGTGGACGAACACGCCTCTCCCCGCTTCCGTCCCCGAGGAGGTCGAAGGAATATCTCCTGTTCCAGAGGATCCATCCTCACTACCTTCCACCTCTTCCACTCTCTCCCACTATAAATGGGGGGTCCTTAGACATCTCTCCCTCGCAGACAACGCCCTCACGTTCGTGCCAACGGATCCTCTCCCATACCTTGTCTCTGTGACACACCTCGATTTATCTTCGAACCTCCTCGTCTCTGTGCCGCACGGCCTCTCTGTCCTTCATAACCTCGTTTCGCTTAATCTCTCCGACAATATGATAGATTCCGTTCTTGGGATCTATACCCATCTCGGGCAGGTCCTCCACTTGAACCTATCCGGTAATCGCCTCGAGTCCATCTGTGGTCTCGAACGCCTGATGGCGCTCGAACGGGTAGACCTCCGCTCTAATCACATCGATGAGAGCGCTGAAGTCGGACGTCTTGCGACGCTTCCCAACATCGGGGAGGTGTGGATCGAGGGCAACCCGCTGACGGAGATAGAGGACAATTATCGTGTTGCGTGCTTCGAATTCTTTCACAAGGAGGGGAAGTCCGTATCTTTGGATGGCACTCTACCGACCTTCTATGAAAGAAGGGGGCTCGACCCCGTTGCACCGGAGCAGGTAGCTTCTGAGAGAGAGATGCCAATGCCGTCGTCGCCTCCTATCGTTCCGATTGGGATTGTGAAGCCGAGGGGCAATCATGGCATGGAAACGGGCGGTATCTTGGTGCGCGAGACGGAAAGACCGCCGTCGGCTGGTGTGCGATCAGCGATACATGGCGTTTCAGGCAGACCGAAGAAACGGAGAGCAAAACGTATCGTTGATCTGAATGGAGATGGGGAGCCACAGGTGGTTTCACCAGACTCTCTGCCGACGGCGTTGCCTGTAGTTTCTGGGCTGCACGCGCAACGATCGTCGTCGTCGTCGCCGCGGAGGTCGAGCCCGCTCTCGCCGGGTGGGCACCGGCGTGTGTACTCGGTGTTCGAGCCACCAGATGGGTATGTGGAGGAGAGCGGTGAGAGTCAGATGAGGGAGGGGGAGTTGTACCGGGCGCGAATCGAGGCACTGAGGACGGACATGGGGGAGGGCTGGCTCAAGGTGTTTAGCCAGAGCCAGGTGGGGGTGTAGTAGAGTAGTGTCTGGGGTCCTAATTGACTGTATATTCGGAGCAACTGTTGTTGAATTCTCACATCCAGCCAGGTTGCATTTCATTATCCTCGCCTTCGTCGCTCTTTATCATCGTTTCCCTCCGCAATGGGTGCAAACTTGTCGAAAGCCCTCAGTGAGCTCGCAATACCCCCACCGCCCTCCTCGCTCACCACCTCCCAGGCCGCCTCTTTGGTAACAAGGAGATGAGGCTTCTCATGCTTGGTCTCGACGCTGCCGGCAAGACGAGTACGCCGTGCCTCCTCCGCTCGTCCATACGCTCACTTATTCCCATCAGCCATCCTGTACAAGCTCAAGTTGAACCAGTCCGTCACCACGATACCAACCGGTCAGTCTTTATCGTTGCCACGTCCACCTTGTTCACACTATGCTCCCAGTCGGCTTCAACGTGGAGACAGTCACATACAAGAACGTCAAGTTCAACGTTTGGGACGTGGGAGGCCAAGACAAGATCCGTCCTTTATGGAGACACTATTACACCGGCACCCAGGGGCTCGTTTTCGTCGTCGACAGTCAAGACCGGGAAAGAATAGACGAAGCAAAACAAGAACTTCACCGCATACTCAGCGACAGAGAGATGAAGGAATGCTTGTTGCTCGTGTTCGCCAACAAGCAGGATCTTCCTGGAGGTGGGAACATGTGCTTTGTTTTGGTGTCCCGTCTCATTCGTCTCGTCTCTAGCCATGTCGCCCGCCGAGGTCACCGAAAAGCTGGGTCTGCACCGCATGCGCGACCGTTCGTGGTATGTTCACCCCAGGTATGATTTTTTGTGTATTTTTTTTTTCTCGCGTACCTGATTGCGGCTTGGTGCTAATAGCTGCGCAACCACCGGCGAAGGTCTCTTTGAGGGACTTCAGTGGCTGAATCAGAACGTGAAGAAGCGCCAACCATGAACATCCACGTGTACCGTCTTTCCCTCCCTCGTCCGCCATCTGATCTAGATCACAAAATCTTGATCTTGTTTCCGGTCTCCTCGATACCCCGTGTTATGCTATTTCTCTTACGGCCTGCGACGACCCGTTCTTGCACGCACGACAGACTATCTGATCCTCGTCATGTCCTTCCTCACAGATTTCATCTTTGTCTTGCGCAGATAATCTCATGCAGCGAGGACGCTCTTTCCTGTTTGACTGTTTCATTGAGACCCTGGGTTACACCACTTTTTCCGCAGCCGTAGTTGTCTCTCTTTCTCCCGTGTTGGCAGGTTATCCCTCTAGTCATTTAATGGGGAGGATTTTTCTTCCCTTGTAAATTTGTGGCAAGATGTTAAATATCGATCGTGGCCATGACCAATAATCACTTAGAGTCGTCCGCTATGCAAGTCAATCGTGTCTTGTTGAATATACATTGTGAGGCCGTACGAGGACGGTTTTCACCATGGGGAACCTGCCAGGCTTCGCAAGGATGTCGTGCTCGTCGATCTCACCCACGTAAATGTGAAAACCTCTTTCGCACACCGTAACACCAGTTCCTTTCATTTGAATGTTCCCCCTCCTACGCTCAAGCAGGCATTTTCGCCTACCAGGGCTTCGACGATGCGTGAGGAGACTTGGGACGACCGTCCAAGGCTTCACCGAAGCCGTGGGAAACACACCTCTGGTGAGCTCGGCGAAGGCGACGCCGTTGGAGCTCTGACAAGCGCGTCACATATGTAGATCTATCTCAAGACGCTTTCCGAACAGACTGGATGCCATATATATGGAAAGGCAGAATTTCAGAATCCAGGGGGTAGTATCAAGGACCGTGCTGCCATCGGGGTCGTTTGTGATGCAGAAGAAAAGGGCTGGTGAGTGTATATACCCCTTGTTCTGGACTGATGTATGATGCGGTCTCAGGATACGACCCGGTGGAGCGGTCGTAGAGGGGACCGCTGGGAACACTGGCATCGGCCTCGCCCACGTCTGCCGCTCCAGAGGCTATAGATGCGTGATCTTCATGCCCGACACGCAGGTGAGCGCCCGCGTCGTTTGGCCGATGTGCGCGTTCGACGCCGTCCCCAGAGTCAAGAAAAGATCGACCTCCTGCGCATGCTTGGCGCTGAGGTGTTCCCCGTCCCTGCCGTCCCGTTCGAAGACCCGCGAAACTACAACCATCAAGCGCGCGCGTACGCTGGGAAGCTCGACAACGCGATCTGGACCGACCAGTTCGATAACACAGCCAACACGCGCGCGCATTTCCTCACCACGGGCCCAGAGATATGGGCGCAGACAGAGGGAAAAATCGACGCGTTCGTGTGCGCGACCGGCACCGGCGGGACGCTCGCTGGCGTAGGCAAGTTCCTCAAGGAGAAGAGCGGTGGGAAGACGCAGGTGTGGCTCGCCGATCCTCCAGGAAGCGTGTTGCATTCGTATCTGTCAAGCGGCGGAAACCTGGTCGAGCGTACAGGAAGCTCGATCACAGAAGGTATGCCTCTGACCTCACCCCAAGTCGGAGTCGTGCTTCAGCTAGCGGTCCCGCAGGCATCGGTCAGGGTCGTGTCACGAAGAACTTGGCCACCTTTGTCAATCAGATAGACGGATCGTTCACGGTCCCGGACGAAAAGTCGATCGTCATGTTGTACCAACTCTTGGACACAGAGGGGTTGTATGTTGGCGCGAGTACGGCGCTGAACGTCGTCGCCGCTGCGGAGCTCGCGCAAAAGCTCGCCAGAGGTGTGTTCGGCGGCCACTTCGAAGACATGAGACTAATATAAGGATGGTCCGCAGGTTCGACTGTCGTCACCGTCTTGTGCGACGGTGCATATCGTTACCAGAGCCGGCTCTTCTCGAAGCAGTGGCTACAGTCCAAAGGATTGTACGAGGTCATACCAGAACATCTGAAGAAATATGCTGTTTTGGACTAGTGTCTTACTGGTTAACACCTGGCAGCTGTATATAGACTCATCATTACCTCGTCAAATCATCCTTTTTCTGGGTAGCTGACCCGTTTAATACTTGACTCCGTGGAGAGGTTGTTTTATGTGATGTCTGAAACGTGAACGGCAACTTCGTCTCCAAGCCATCCGCTGATATCGTCCAGAGGAAACGCTTGGTTTGCGACTTGGTCGATGTTCGCCAGACCGTAGATCACAAGCACCTCTGAGAACCATCGCCGCATCACCATTATATTGGACGAACTTGAAACGATTGGCAGGTAAGTCAAAGTTCTCGCCGAGTCGGCAGACGCGACATAGTCCGTCATACGAGGAAGATTGCATCGGTCCTTTCCAGTCCTAATTGATGCAAGGCCGACAATGGCAGAAGTCGAGAAACCATTTTTCAAAACCCCATGTCGAATCTTAGGGTTCGGTTGAAAAGTCTCACAGACGTATCCACAGCTGTGGATAAGTCCGGGCACTCGACACACTTGTCTACTGGTGTTATTGACAGTAACTAACTCGTCTGTTATTAACTGGTGTAAAAGTACTACTGTGCTCTGTGAATAAGCTTTTCGCTGTGAGAAACTAAAAATCCCAGTTGATCTCAGTCATGGACATGTCAATCGTTGTTTGTGCGACCACTGTGGGAGGTTTCGAATGGGAGGCGACACTGGTGACGGGATCGATAGCGAGCAGATCGCGCAATGCCCCATTGTCGAGCGACACGTCGTCATCTGCCACCAACCCATCACCATCTTCGTTGTGGGGGATAAACATGTCAGTATCTTCGACGACCTCATCTTCACTCTCAGCGTCGCTTTCTGGATCATCAGGTGGGTATTCAGGGTCACTACTCTCGCCGGATGACGTGCTTTCTTGTCCCAGCATAGCTACTTGTAGTAATTCCTTGTTCATATCACGAAACTTGACAACGGGGCGATAGCATTCATTTCGTGTGGGATTTTTCTGTACAGACGTGTACACGACGTTAGCAGTAGACTGTTCTTCATTGAGGGGGTGAATATAACCATGGTGCCCTCTCGACGTCTAACTCTCGATAAGGTGGTGTATAATTCCGCGCGCGAACGGATCGATGGCAACCGCTAAAGGTTGTAGCGCAGGCGGCACGCAGAGGGAACTGTTTTCTGGTGACAGTCCAGTCGGAACCATGAGGAACGAAATGCGAGGGATGCAACGAGTTTCCTCGCAAGGGAGGAGTTGTACTTCGACGAAGCGACGATGGATGGCGGCGACACGCACACAAGCGTTGTGGACTAAGTCCTATTCAATTGACAGACTGCGTTGGACAGCACAGATACAGATGCAATTGATTTTGAGATCCAGCCGATGAGGAATTCCAGGATGATGAAGCATCGCAAGGTAATCAGGAGTTTGCTCTGGGGCATCGAAAGGCACGTCATCTGTTTCTTTGAGCGTATCGGAACTCGTAAGATGGTCTTTGAGGGAGCATGTGAATGGAAGGAGAAATCAGCAATTTGCATAATTATAGAGCGTGGGTCATCCATAGCGGAATCTTCCGAGTCAATCAACGGCATATTTCAAACGTATCGTTGCAATCCGATGAGTCATATACACGGAAGCAGATTCGAGAGTCTACCACTGTTGTACCATAAGCACAACGAAGAAATCTCGGTTGACGAGATGCACTTGCGACCTGTCGAAGGTATGGCTGGACTCCAGTTGGTGTTCAGAGCTATGTACGACAGAAGGTAAGCAGTACGACGCGAGTGCTACCGAATCTCGTCGGCGAGTCGCTGATGAAGCGGCAATAGCTACCCCCTGCGGTACTACGAAAAGTCCCGTTTGCCTTCGTCTCGGCGTTCCTACGCCTGGGCGACAAATACAACATCGAGCAACTTGTGGACGAGGCGAAAGCAAGACTGGATCGCCCACCCGAGGCCACGTTGAGCTTTGCTTCCAAGATATCGTCGCCCCCGACGTACTCGACCAACTTCTCGTTGGTCCCTGGCGTGGTCGGCTGCGATCCGTACAATTTCATGGTGATGAATCTCTTGTAGGTGATGGAGGTCAGGACGCCACTCCCACTGGCGATGTACCAGTACGTCGTGGCCCGCCCCATGACCGGCGGCGGCTACAAGTCCAACGTGACATTCTGCGCGTTGTCCCCCGCCAGTCGCCGTGATTTCTTCGTGTGGGGTAAATGGTATGTTGCATATTATTCGTTTCATTATTGTAATTAATATGTGCATTTATTCCATTCTCCCAGCACTTTCTTGTACTGGTATTATCGCTCTCGATGTATTCGAACAGTCACTTACCAAGCTGTTATTCAATTAATCATGTCCTAGACTGTTTTCCGGGACCCAACTCGGTCCTTGTTAAGGATCCCCTGAGTGTCTGCCATTCGAAATCATGTCTGTCCCATGGTTTGAACCAGGTTCCAAATTAGGATGTGAACATCGCGGAGTTAAGTTCAGACACTGCTGGATGAGCGTGAACAACCTGCTCTATACAGCAATTTTCATATCGATAGGCCATCACATCGAAAATACATATACAGGCTGACTTTGAACCTTGGCTGGCCGAATTTTGCCGAGAGTTCACAGAAATCATGACCAGTAAAAATTCTGCCCCTAATTGACAAGTCCTTAGCTAGATGAATGCATCCTCCTGACCGGGGC